>OX101808.2:67387891-67607891 GCA_944452925.2 Chrysolina oricalcia
AAGAAAACAGATCTAATCTATTTTTTTGAGAATGACTGGGTTGGATCTTGTACCAGTATTAATAAAGATCTATTTTTGGATAGTTCAAATCCAATTATGAGCTTTTTGCAGTCATTGTTCACAGTAGTTCTCAAGTTGATTCTGACCACTAGGTACTACACTTTGGCTGAGGACATAACGGACTGGTACAAATTTGATGACAGATGCGTAAATAAAATGTTTTCTTCCGAATTGGATCTTTTGAAGCCTCTGGAAACACCATACATCCTATTTTATCAAAAAGCAGATATTCAGAATTTGAGACACGTCTTTAGGAGTTTTCTTTCAATTAATTCCAACTCTTTAAATGTGGCCTTGCAGGTTTTTCTGGGTTTTTCTGCAACTATAAATTCGCTTTTATAGTTCCACCAAATCAATTTAAGCCACCCAGGAGGGCCAATTTTCATTGTTAGTTTGTTATTGTTGCATACAAGAGTTGAATAAAAGTTTTAATTGTCAATTTTGATTGAAAAAAAAATCTTTCGGAAAATCGGTGTTTCAGGTGTATTTTTCTGAATGAGCTATGATATTTGATTCGATGAAATTTTCATTAAATTTTAAAATTTTCAACTTCCACATATCCCAAATATCAAAACAAGAAACAATAATCCTTTCCTTGAAATTGACAGATGACATAATTATTATTGATGAATCAGTGTTTCCAACATTTAATAACAAAATTATTACCAAACTGACAGCAAAAAAAACAAATATGAATTTTAACAGTTTTTCACAAATGTGTTCTATAATATTTTTTTTCTATTTGGAGTCTAAAATGAAGTATTATGAAACTCAAATACGTATCGAGGTCGCTTCTATTTCAATATGCATATTAAATTATTTCAAGATCGGTAACAATGGTAACATGAACTGTCAGATGAACGTCAGACAAGAGGGATGTAGTTTTCAGATTTTAAACAAAAAAGAAGAATGACCTTTGAATGTTGTGGTGTTATTTGTTGCCTTGGATGGTGCAGTTATTAAAAACTTTGATTGTTACATGACTGGTTTCTCAGGCGTTTATATGCTCAGTGGTCTGATTGTTTGAAAAGTAATTTTGACTGCAGTAGGAGTGTGGTGAGGCATTGGATACTTCGAAATTGTGAAATTCCTTCTCGTAAACTGAACGAGATTTTTTGGGCAACATATCATTCACAGCCGTTTGAGCAATTACTTTCAATTCAGGAGGAAAACTTGAGTTTTCTTCATCAGTCATTAAAAAAAAGAGAATTTACTGATATTTGCATTCAAAATTTAAATAATTTATGTAAACAAATTAATAACCTTACAGTTTCCTTGAATTTTTTTAAATATTTTATCAATGTTACCAACCCGATAATTTTAGCAACCCGATATTTCTGATATTATTTGTTAATATTAAATACAATTTTTTCCAATAAAAAACTACAAAAAATGTCAAATAGAAAAAATAGTATACGAAACACGTTTAATAAGAAATATTGTCATCGTACTCCAAACAACGCGTGCGACAAAAAGGTGTCTCATAAAACTTGTATCATAATATACTATTTCAGGACTCCGTGCATGATTACTGCTTTTATTTTGCCTGTCAAGGCATGAAAGAGGAAACTTTGTGATCTGTGGTAAAACTCACATTAGTTTGTCTGAAAGTGACAGCGTCACTTCGGTCATATTCGAGACATTTGACAATATTTGAGCAGTAAATAACAATTTTTTCATTTATATCTTTGTGTTTTTTAAAATTATGTATATTACCCTACTTAGAAAGTGCTCATAATAGAAGAAGCCTTGTGATACAAATGACTGTTGCAATATCTGATAAGTCCTCCACCTATTCCTCCCCCCACTCTTCCTCTCTTATTCCAACTCTCATTAATTTTGTATCATGCGGAATATTTTATGTTTTGTATAAGTTTAAGAACCTTTGATTGTGCAAATTACAAAGTTTAGGGAAAGATGTTTCCGTAAACTCCATTGACATTTCAGAATGTTGCTGTGACATAAATGCGGTCCTGAACACTAGAGGTGAGTAGACGTGCGAAAAGTGGCTACTGAATAAAGTATCAAACACCTGTGATATACTGAAAAACTAATTGAAGCGGATGTGCAATGTGGAGGAAGAAGAATAGTTCAACAAACACAATCAAGGTGGGATTACGTCAGACCAGAAATTTTCTGAATGTGGGTAGTATGAATTCGGTATTATGGCCTGCGAAAAAGAAAACATGGTGGAAACAAGAACAATGTTTGCGCAGATAAGTGCAACTTAATTTAACAGCAGTGGAGGCAAAAATAGAGAAGCACATGAAAATCACACAGGAGTTGAAATTGCAAAATATGAGGTTTTTAAAAAACGGAATGGAAAGCTAGTATTGGTTGAGAAAGAGATAGGAAGAAACATTTCGTGATACAAAGATTTGCAGACAAAAATAGTAATTTTTTTCTGTAATATACAGAGTGAGTCAGAATAAGAACGACAAACTCTGCATACAGATCCCTCACCTTGTTTCGAGGTGGAAAGTTTCTATCAATGTATGTACTAAAATGCATTATTTCTGAGATACAGGGTGTCGAACGTATGAAAAAAATTAAGTTTTTTATTATTTTCTTCAAAACTCATGAAGGAAAAAAAATTAAACCTGCCACTCCAATCCAGATTTTTCAATGTGATAATTTTAAGTTATAATTTATAATTTTCGTAACCCAGTGGCGTAGTTACGGTGGTAAGTGGCCATAATTTCCTTCATCTTTTCTTTAGACAAGTGAATGGAAAAATGAATGTTTGACATCAGTTAGGCTCATCGATACTCATCCTGAAAGTCAACATTTCAAATGCCTGAAACAGAAGGTTTCTGAGATATTTGCGAAAAACTGAAGATATATCCTGAGTACTGACATAATTTCCTGTGTGCAATAATCGCCTAATACAACTTTCTTACAACATATAAGAATAATTGTCAATCACCTGAATATTATTAAACATAGTACAGGTAAGTCATAATGAGACCGACCAACCACGTTTTATTCATTCGTCATATCATTTTATCGAATCGATGTAGTAAATTCACTGAATGAACAATACTTTCTTGCATAAATATTGTTTTGGAATATCAACTGATAAACGAACCCAGCCTCAAATTCATAATTCTCCTCTAAGATGAGGAAATAATATTTTTTTACGACCATTAAGAAAAATGAACATTTCAATTGCGTCTTCGATTAAGAAACCTACCACGTTGTAACACCGATTTTCATTTCCCACGGGCTAGCTGTATCGAAATATTTCATTTCCTACGAGTTTCATGAACTACTAGACTGTCATTATAGGTAGGTATTAACGAATGGACCTTTCCACGACATATGAGAGAACACTGTAATTAGAAAGTGTATACGCTAATATCACTCGGGAATTTTTATTTATTTTTTCTGACCGCTAGTTTTTCTATAATCAGAAGAAAAGTGGTTTCGTGACGTCACGTTCATCAAAACTAGACTTGGCAACGTTGTAAAAGTTGTGCACCGTGGAATCTCAAATTGTCATTTGAATATAATGTGTCGTATGACAGTTGTCATTTGATACCAGATGAGTTCGTTCGTCTGTTTCACGGAGCATCAATAAGAATCGTTTGTCTCTGTTTAACGCGTTTGTCTACTTAAATATTCAGTACAAGTAGAGCAGTTTCAGTTTCAAATATGTATGCTGCAAACGAACAGGCCCTACTTGATTTCTTTTTTGAGGTTAATGCGGTTTTCAAAGTTTTGGAATGTTTTTGTTGTTTGTGCTCTAAGTTTTTTTTCCTAATTCCTGTCTCTGTATTCCTGCAATAATTGTGAACATGTCGAAAAGGTGCTTCGTACCTGGTTGTCTGAACACCAGTGAATATTCTAATAAACAATTTTTTATGCTCCTAAATACTTATGAAGCGCATTACAAAATGTAGTTCGGAGCAATGAATAAACCTTGTGTAAAAAGCGGAAATATAATTATGTTTTTATGAAGAACATTTCCAACTGAATATTACTGTATTCAAGCAGCGTTCAAGGAACAATTTTAAATTTTAGTCATTGCAAAAAATAAATTCATATTTGTTGAATAGAAAGAGTCCCTTCACGAAGCCTTTCCATATTGAATATGGAATGATGGAATGTGGCTTGATACTATCGTCAGTGGATGGAGCCCCCTTACAATTAATAATAATAATAATAATAATAATAATAAAAATAAACGCCTTTTTTATTTTCATTAATATATAAAAAAAAACAAACTAAACATTTTGATTGTAATGAAAATAATGGGCGAAGTTCAATTCAGTCAGAGAAGACTTCACTGAATGAATTGTTCTTCCACTTAACCCATTGCGGGTTGAATCATTTTTGATTATTGTAGAATGACACTTTGGCGATTCCAATGACTGTGATAACTCAATTATTAAAAAATGTGGCTTGACTCATTGTTGCATAACACCATCCATTTAATACACAAATGAATTCACACCCTGATCGGTCATAATAACACCTCGCTACAGTATTAATGAATGTATCAGTTAAATGTCGAATGTAAAAAAAACAAACATTAACCTCAAATCTCGAGATCACTTTTGCTGCATGAGAACTGTCATAAAGATTTGAGGTGTTGTCAATGCTCGTTCTTCATGGAAAGGATGGCCGTTCAGGAAATTTGAAAGTTACAAATACAATAAAAAGCAGCTAATATGTGGATTTTTTTCTATGAGTTGATCAAGTGACGAAGTTTCAATTATTTATCAATGGCTTATGCCAAGCTAGAATCTATATTTTTGAGGAGAACGGTATTGAATGTTTCGGAACATGGAATATGGTGGGGGTTGTTTCCGATGAACGTGACGTCAGCGGCACTCTCTCAAATGAGATATTCTTTCAAAATGAAAGAAATATAGTGGAACTTTTTGTTAAAAAGACGTTTCAGACTAGAATATATCGATTTAAAAGAGTTTTGCAATTTATTTTTCATAAATGTATAGGTCCATTTTATGAACATAAATAATATCGAATCAAGTTTGTTTACGTCTGTCTAATAACTTGACATTTCACATCAGTAGATAATTACAAAATTCGATTGAAAAAATTAAATTATTAAAAATGATTAGCGATAGTGAGGATGATTTAACAATCAAATTAATAAATTTATATCAGAAGCTCCTGATAGTGCCTATCTTCTGACAAAGATATGATTTTCTTCTCATAAAACCAGAATAATTTCAATAAAAAGATTGATTACAATCGGAATCTATATTTTTGAATAGTTGACAGATACTTTCTATATAGCAGTTAATTTGAACAAATTATTATGTGCTCTAGTAACGACAAGTGTTGATTCAGATGACACATGGACTTTGGATGGTGGGAGCGAGGGTTCAAATCCACGCAGCCACATTTTTTTTTTCATTTTATGAAATCGATTAGTGTTTGATTTTTTCTGCATAAAGTTTTTTTATTTCCAAGTTGTCAAAATTTGAAAATTTTGAATGTTATTTGTTTCACGACGTAGGTAGGTAGGTGTACAAAAAGAAAAAATAGATGTTTCATTCAACGGGTGAAGAAAGAAAAAATTATCTAAACCATGTAAAAATGACAGCAGGAGAGTTTCTGATAAAAAGGATAATTAAAAATATTACAGATTTGTTAATGATTCAGATGGTCGTAGAAAAAGTATAGTGCACAATGAGCATGAAGTGACCCATTTCCCACTCGTAGGTATATGAAATTTTGTAGTACTCGCTAAACCCGTACTTCAAAATTTCATATACCTACTCGTGGGAATTGTATGTCATTTCATGCTCATTGTACAATATACTATTGCGAAATACCTGAAAATAAGTACTTTTAATTTGGTGGAGTTGATGTTGGAGTATAATTTTTAAAGACTTCTGATTGAATTATCTAGGAAATATTATCAAATCAACATGTTGTTGATGAAGAAAAACAAATATTATATAATATCTACTCAAATGATAGACACGGGTTATTGGGTATACTATATAGAAACAAAAAAGGCATTAGAGCAAATGTTAAATGGTCCACCATTTTGCTAAATACACAAATGGCATCTCCGTATCATCGACTGTTGCACGATTTGGAATATCCTAGGTATATCCTGTATTAACGTACATGCTACAGAAATTCTTGCAGTCATATCTTCCACAGATTCTTCAGGTGTTCAATACACCAAGGATTTAAAGTATCCCCACAACAAAAAGGCTAGTGAAGTTGAATCCGGAGAACGTGCAGGCTTCAGGGTAGTTTCTTTTTCTTAAGTTGTATTCACTCCAAAGGCTCCAAATATTGATTTATTCGATTCGAGAAATTATATCTTGACTCGAGTTTTTGGTAAATATCTCAGAAACCTCTACATTTAGGTTTATGAAATGTTATGATCTTTAGGTTGAGTATTTATAAACTTTACGAATGTCATTTGCCAATCACTTGTTCAGAGAAATTATGAAAGAAAGTATGGCCACATACCCAGTTAACATAAACATCTAGGAGATGTTGCTTTCTTGATTATTATGGTGATAGACATTTACCACTTAGTGATGTAATGAATTGTTCACAATTTTCTTCTCGTTAGCGTCGCTCTAAGGCACAAAATGTGAAGAAAATTGCAAAGCACATTAACATGAATTTTGATTTCATTGCGATTTTGTCGGTATAGAAGGAATTAGGTTTGTAACAAAATTGAGCATGAAATCACCATCACGACACAAAATGGCCAGAGTTGTTTGTCGAGTCAAGAGTCAAGTAGAATTTGTATTTGGTTGACGCCATTCTTTAAATATTCTATAGGTAGAGTAAAGTCGCCTATTGTTCCTAATGTGGAATAAATACCCTGTTATACGCCAACCTATAAATGCCATCTACTTACAAACCAGCGCACCAACCGCTATTCCCAAAATCTTTTCCAACATTGATCACTTCAATATAGTTTTTCGATTACAGTAGAGCAAATGTAGTTCAGGTGACGGACGTCATTTTTAACGTTCTTCAGAGCAAGTGTTATATCTTCCTTGTTCTTGATATTAAAGGTAAGATATTTTAGGGGGTGAGGTAGATAGTCTGTAGTTTCGATATGTGCTCAATATTCAACGCAATTAACAATTTGATTGTCGATGATGACGATATGAAATAAAATTTTGATATGTTCCTATTGTGGAATAGAAAGAGGTTGCGATTGTAAAATATTGCACATTAGGAAACTATTTTCACTCGACGGTTTTCGCGAAGGCCTTCCATTATTTTCAGAAGAATGCTGAAAAAAGAGTGCAGGAGCATCTGTAAAAAGTTATGCAGAATGCCAAATGATCAGTGAGAACTCCTAATATGGGCTATTTGAAAGCAGCAAAACAATATAAAGTACCTGGTGCAACATTATGCGGATATTACAAAAACAACAAAAATGGTATTGATATCAAGAAATAGAACTTAGGGAAAAGTGCTGTTTTATCCTAAGAATTGGATGCTGAACTTGTGGACTATATTCTTAAGATGGAAAAATACGTTTTGGTTCAAGAATCTGCAGTAAAAATATTGCTAAGAGATTCCTGATGAGATATGGTGACAAAATTAGCATTAGAAGGCTAATAGGGACATCGGTTGTAAGGGTAACCGGATTCAATAAAGAAAGTGTGGACGAGTTCTTTGATCTGCTTGAAAAATTAATGGATAAGATAACGATTTGTCCCCCAAGCAAACTTTCAATGTAGATGAATGTGTCATATGTATAGACCAATCTAAATTTTCCCAAATTTTGGCAATGAAAGACAAATTTCAAATAGAAACCCTTACATCTACAAAACGTGCATCCCTTGAACCATCTCCATGTGCCGTTGGTTTCATAAGATTTTCATGAAAATTATGCTGCTTCCTTGAAAAACAGATTCGAATTTTAATTTTTAGTTCATATTGTGTATTCCACATTAGGAATCCATTTTTGTGAACATAAAATATTGTTTTTTTACGCTCTCAATTTCTTTTAACAATTTTTACTTGATTATATATTCTTGTGACATGCACTATGTATCAATAATAACTAAAACTAGACTTTCACAAGACATCTCTAGAAAAAATTTAACATTTCAATTGTTTATTCAGTAAAAATAAAATGGTATTCTACATTAGGGAACTTTACTCTACTTCTGATAGTGTGTGGAGTTCTGTTTGTTTCTTTTTATTTCAATAGTTAAATCAAATATGTTCAATAACATTGCCCAATTATTATTTCTACCAAGAACTGTATCCCTTCAAGGACTGGAACGGTGAGTAGAAACTTAGAAAGGTAAATTCAGTTATTTACAGAATTAGGTATTTTCAGGAAAGGTACTGATTTCGCCGCGAAGAAAATGCTGTCCAGAGGATTGGAGTCGAATTATAGATTTTTCTACATTTCTTATAAATTGTTTTTTTTTCATGATTCAGACAGAGTTTGATAACTTTTTTTTTGTTTGTGAAAAGTATATACTACGGAATAAACTCACGCATTTTTTTTCTAGCATTCCATTCCATATGATCCGTAATTCATTAGTAAGAATAATAATATTGAGGTATAATTTCTATTTATGTTGAAAAATGGTGAGCTTTGTTTTATTCTTGACATACAGGTGAATCAGAAAGAGAAGCGCATTTTTAAATAAGTACAAGTCCATTCAATTTCACATTGTTACATCGAAAGAGTCTCAATGTGCATTCGATTCCGAAGTATGAATGGAATGTCACATTAGGCTAATTTCGAGTCACATTTTGCTTCACATTTTGATGTCTCGAACTGAGCAACGGGGCACCGAATAGACGTTCATGCGATAATAATGGAAGTCACTTTACGATTCACTGGTGTGATCTGAAACATTAATAATCCAGTAACCATGTCATCAAAAAGGGGTCCATCTTACATGGTTTGGGGTAGTAGGTTTATTTTGTTTATATTGTTTGGGATAGTACAGAGATGCCAAATCCAATTTTCCGACCTTGGCGACCTTCCGGATCACCGCCATATAACGTTTAAACGGCTAAAAAATTTGCACTTTTTTCAGATTTCGCCATTTTTGAACATGAAGGAGTAGTTTTTCAACAAAGACAACTTCATTCATTTTTGAAGTACATAAAATTTCCTAAATACTGAGCTAAATATGATTACTGTAGGCCCAACAGTTCCCGAAATACAGATTTTAATGTTTGTTGAAAAAACCTTGATAAAACTGCTAAAGTTCTTATTTTTTGTTTCAGGTTCTAAATAAGAATTAATAATGAAGAATTAATAAGTATTAAGAATCAAGAATACTAATTATGTCGGAGACAGAAACTTTCAAGTTTTCTACATGTTTCATATGTAGTTTAAGTTTGGAAGAAGGTGAAATTGTATTGGTGAAAGAAAAAGGAGTTCAAACCCTTCGCGCATCTAGTATTGCATTAAAAAACGTGGAAAATGAAAGATTACTGAAGCATTTGAATAAGATATATGTACATACAGCATGCCAGAAGCGGTATAACAATCAGAAGTTAATAAAAGCAGCTGTTCAACGTGGAGAAACACACATGAAGAAAACATCGACAAGAGCTTTCATTGCACCATTTCCTATGTCATTATTTACACAAGATGGAATGAGGAAGGGCACAAAATCCTCTTTTTATGCAGCATGTTCATGTTGTTGAAACACAGGGTAAAACTAAATTTGTTGTTGTAGACGGAGGTCATCTCCTACATAAGGTGGTGTGGCCGAAAAGTTCCTCATTTGCATTAATAGCTGCCAGATATGTTCAGTATCTCGTTACACGGTATGGTCCGCTCATAGCAGTTAGTAGTATAGTAGGAAAAACATCAGATATCTTCTTTTCAAACACCTCAGTATCTTCAGACCACCATCTTATCCCTTTCGTCCATGCCTTTAGTGGATGTGATTCCACGTCCTCCTTTTTTGGTCAAGGAAAAGGCAAGTTTCTCCAAACTATTCAAAAGAATTTCGATCTAAAGGAGAAATCAGCGGTTTTTACCAAGCCCAATGCAACGCAAGATGAAGTAACTGAAGCAGGAGAACTAATTGTCATCGCAATATATGGTGGAAAACACTGAATACAAACCCTCAATGACCTGCGCTATCAGCTCTTTACTAAGGCTGCTGAAAAAACCAATTTTAACCTTGCCAGACTCCCTCCAACTCAAGACGCTACTCGCTACCACTCACTTCGTACTTATCACCAAGTGCAGAGATGGATGGGTATGGACATCAGTCCACTTGAATGGGGATGGACTCTAACAGAACATGGCCTCTCCCCAGTGATGATGTCAAGAGATGTGGCTCCTTCACACCTCATGCAGATGATTTCCTGCAACTGCAAGAAAGGATGTGGGAATGCATGTAGCTGCAGAAAAGCAGGCTTGAAATGCTCTATTATCTGCGGTCACTGCAGTGGACAGACATGTGAGAATCGAACAGAGATTATCATGGAAACTTCTGATATCGATTCTGATATCGACTTACTAGATGACGATGAATTGGATGAAGAGTTCCTATATCCTCAGAGCCCTCCAGAGCAAGAACTGGACCAGGAAAAAAATCTTGAGCCTGGACCTTCTAAGAGGTTTGAACAAAACTGAAATGTACTTAATGTGAAATAATACAAAATAATATTATACCTACTTTCATTCTTTACTTTTTCTTGTAACCATTTTGTTTGTGTCTTTGTTTCTCATTAAATGACACCTTTTTGTGACCAATTTTGAAAAGCTGTATCTTGTAAACTATTAGGCCTACAGTAATCATATTTAGCTCAGTATTCAGGAAATTTTATGTACTTCAAAAATGAATGAAGTTATCTTTGTTGAAAAAGTACTCCTTCAGGTACAAAAATGGCGAAATCTGAAAAAAGTGCAAATTTTTATCCGTTTAAACGTTATATGGCGGTGATCCGGAAGGTCTCCGAGGTCGAAATATTGGATTTGGCATCTCTGTACTATCCCAAACAATATGAAAAAAGAAACCTACTACCTCAAACCATGCAAGGTAAAATATACTGGGTGACTGGATTATAATGTGAATTTTACAGAAAAAAATTACTTGAATCCCAAATTTTTTCGTACTGTTGAACGAGGGGATGTATTTTAGGACATAAGTTGATAAAAACTGTTCACCTTGTAATGAGGTGAAGAATCCCTAACTCCTTTCGAATAAGACCATAACCCTCCTTATCTTTATTTCAGATTTTGGATACTTATTCTCAATTCTCTCTTGAAAATTTTTCTTTCGATTCGTGATAACTAATTGCAAAGTCGAATCTTGCAGAAAAGTTTGTGGTAGGCAGTTCAGTACACCACTGATCAACGTATAAAACATACACTAAATTTTTCATTGTTCTTCATCAAAAACATGTTGATTGGATAATATTTCCATAGATAAATCAATCAGAAATGCCTCATCAACTCATACTCCAAGATAAAATTCAACAAATAAAGAGTACCTACTCATCTTCAGTTTCTCTCAAACACTTCAGAGCTTGACTTTTATTTGAGGTTGGGTTTGTTTGTCTTATTCTGGCTCACCCTTCATATTGATGATCTTACAATTATTGACTTGACTGATAATATATGTGTTACTTATATTTCGGACGTCCATCATCTTAATGGTTGAAAGATTTCTATCTCGTAATTACACTTTGATTATAGACCTATAAAAGGTCGCGTAGCATCTGATTTTGTTACTATTCACCAGAGACGATTGCGGATTCAAGCAATTGAAACGTTGTGAAAAAATTTGAAAGAGATAGAAATCTTTCAACCATTAAGATGATGGACGTCCGAAATATAAGTAATCAAGTTACTACATCGTCTAAAACATTCAAACATATATCTGTTAGTTTATACGATATTCTCTGAACAAAATATAATAGTTTGAACAAGGAGATGTTCAAAAAGTATTATTTCAGATACGTACTAGGCGGCTAATTTGATGAATTTCCTGAGTACCGCCACCCTCTTGCTGAGACTGCTCGTCATGCATATTTCTGTGACAACCCAGAATTGTATCTCGTTGAATCTTCGAAGAAACACGTCCAAGTTAGCGGTGATTTGTCCGAAATGGTGTCTGCCAAAAGTGTGATATAGAAGCTCGTATTCGTGGACACACCTGTATAAAAAGCATTATTAGTATAACGAACTATTAAAAGTCAAATTCGAATTCCTGAATATCAGTCTCTTTGATCTGATTATCAGTTTCCGTAATACCATTTTCAAATATAAAATGAACTTCAGTGTATGCGTACATAATATAGGTCACATTTTGTATACATAAAAACAGTAACAATGAGCTACGTAGGTACCTACTGAATTATCAAAATTCAACGTTATTTTACAAAAAAATAATTCAAATTTTCAGAATTCTCAATCAACAAGTATTTGATAATATTTTTAAATCCAGAAAAACTCTTTTTTGTCAAAGAAACTGGCAATTTTTCATAAATATTTTTACCTATATAAATGATATGTTGTAAAAACAAAAGCAAAAAAAAAAATGTTTAACAGATAAAATTTTATATTATTCAAAGAAAATTTTGGAGGAATAATCAAAAGGAATTTCAAAATAATTTTCAGGGTTTGCTTTTGAACTGATGTAGACTGAAGATAGACTGAAAGAGACTAAAAAAAGTGTTTTCCTTAGGTTTTAATCAATTCATTGATTTGTTTATGACACTTGAGTTGACAAACTAAGTGAACTCATAAATCATTTACTACGTTGGAAGTATATTCGGAATGGTCGCAATTTTAAATTTTTTACCCATGATATTGTATGGATCTTCAATTTATCATTTTTTTTGGTTGCATATTTTCATGCAATATGAATGTCCAAAATACGATTTTTTCCATTTCAAAGTGAGTAAATCGTAAATTCAGCATTTGATACTGTTTCTTACACTACCCATATGAACTGTATCGTCTGCATAAGAAAATAACTTTCCTTTGATTTTTGTATTCAACATATCATTGAAATAAATCAAAAATAAAATAGGTCTTAGAACTGACCCTTGGGGGACAGCACATTTCTCTTTTCTAGAATAACTTTTCATATGATCAATCAGAGAAGTTTGGTCCCTTTCCAATAAACAGTTCTCAAATAGTTCTAATTTGGATAATAATTTATATGTGAAATTGTATAAAACGCTTTCTTTGAATCTAAAAACATTTCAATAGTTTTTTTTTCTTTTTATCTGACGATTTATACACAGTTTCTGTAACATAAAACATTGCATTTTCCGTTTCCTTTTTTCTCTGAATCGAAATTGGTTTGTAGATAATAAATTATGTTTTTCAAGAAAATCTGTCAATCTAATTTCAGTGAATTTCTCCAAAGATTTCGCATTGTTACCAATGAATGAAGTTGGTCGATAAGTACCACAATGTCTCTTATCTTCTTCTTCATATATTGGAGTAACAAATGATTTTTTATAGATTTTGGGAGAAACCTGTGGCTAAACTTAAATTAAAACTATGCTCAAGTATACTTGAAGTCTAATTTACTATAATCTTCAAAAATTTCTTAATAATTCTATTTGAACCAGGAGCAGAATAATTTTTGAATTAATTTTTTAAATTGATAATTTTCGATAATAGGTGACCAAAATATATAACTTAAGTAATAGGAATTTTCGATGAATAGATATTTATTGATTTCGTCCATTTTTTATGCCAACTCAGATCCTATATCACAAAAATGATCATTCAAAATATTTTTTATTTTCTTTGAATCTATAATAATTTGGTTGTTTTCAAAATGATTCAATGACTGTTCTGTTTCGGTTTCCGCCCAGTTAAATCATTTACCACTTCTCAAATCTTACCAATATCTCGATCAGCTTCTTTGATTCTATTTTGATAATGGTGTTGCGTTTTTCTTGAGTTTATTCAATGCATTTCTATAATATCGAAGTTTCGAGATTTTTCAAAATTTTTCTTTTTAATTTATCTCTGTTTAATAGGTTTGATCAAACTATGTGTGATTCCGGGTTTGATTTTTATATATTTCTTGGATGAATTTTCATCTCGTAACATTTCATTTTTGTTGGTTTATGCAAATATTTATCAAAAGAATAAGAACGATTGTGAAATATATCACAGCCTTGTTTATTAAAACAATTTGACTGATTATTTTTCAAGTTTCAGAGAGTATCAAAATATCGAAAAATTTGCACTGTATCTTAAAATCTTCAAAAAAAATATCAAAAATTGATCCTAACATAACTTCGCGGAAGACCTCAAAACACGCATACAGGATACTCACCAAAAAAGATCCCAGTCAAACAAAGTCATGTAGTAAGCAAGCTCTTTCGTACTGAACATCTCGATATCCCCGTCAATACCCTGCGTTGCTTCCTCTTGCTCACTCAGGCACGTCTGCAAAAAACATTTTTTTCGGTATATAATCTGATGATAATGAAAAGCTAACCTTTCCTGAAGTTAGTTAGACTAGGGGTAGATTATAAGTAGGCGTATACAAAAACATAATTCTGAATGTCTGTATATAATTTTTTATTTCAACAAGGAAGAACTGATATTTGACTGAGGAATAATTCATTGAAATTCGAAACGTTGGCCAGAAAATATTTAGAATAATTGATTCCTATAAATACTGATCAACTCCAGGGAGGCTTTTCTTCAGTGTACATCTAGTCTGGTCTAATTAGACCTAAAAATAAGAGTGAAGGTACGTAAATTTACAACAAGCTGGAAACGAGTAAAATTGTTCAAAACATAATTAAAAAGAAGATTTATAAGTTCCTTATCGTTCCGGTACTTGGAAAAAAATTACCAACGGTCGAAGGTCAAAAAATGGGGTTTTTGCAATTTTCAGCAAACCTGTAGGTTTTATCATCATAAAATTACTCCTGACAAAAATTGTGGACCATAAAATTATCTATAAAAAATGTATAGATAATTTTTTTTCTAAGAGAAATATAACGGTTCAAAAAGTTGTAAAAGCTGCAATCGTCATGCATATAAATCTCTGAAGTTGTAATAGAAGTAAAAATATTTTTCTGTCAGTATTCATAAGTATAACTATGAGAATATCAGGTAGAATGAAACCCAGTCCTTTAATTTATACGTCAATGTAACCTTAACCACAAAAGTGCACGAGGAAAAAGTACCTCTCGACACTGTATTATTGTTCCAGCGCATGAGTATTACTGCAGCATTTCAAGATGAAATACAGAAATATTTTTGACTATGAATTAGCTCACTACCCTTTATCGTTGTTTGATGATATCTAATGCAACGTACATCATTGATGGAGGATACTTACTACACGTGTTGTGTGGGAAAGCGAAGAAACATTCAACGTTATTTCAGATAAATATGTTCAGTATGTGCGTCGACATTTTGGTCTCAGAGTCGTATTTGATGGCTATAATGATTGCACGAGAAATATTAAAGCTGCAGAACAACGTCGTCGAACTTTAGCATAATCTTCCGATATTTTCAGTCAACAGAAATTTCTTGCAAATACTCACAAGTCTCGGTTCATTTCAATGTTGAAAGATAAATTTACTGCTGAAAATATATTGGTTGAACAAGCTAATAACGATGCGGATGTGTTAATTATTGAAACAGCAATAGAGCAATTTAATTCGACAAGTACCACTATTGTTGTTGGTGAAGATATAGCCTTACTCGTATCACTCACTGCTCGAACTCCAACTGAAAAAACTATTTTCTTCTCAAAACCAAGAAAAGCCCAACATCAAACAAAAATATATTCACCAAAAAGTTTATCTAGTTTTACAAAGAGTCAAAATTATGTATTATTTTTACACGCAATAACTGGCTGTGCTAGGACGTCTGCATTTTACAGGAGGGGTAAAACAACAGTCTTCAAAATGTTTGAAAAACAAGATTCAGTTCACCGTGCTGAAGTTTTTAAAAGAAGTAATTCAAGTCCACAAGAAATCATTACCAACGGTATTCGCTTTCGCTACTAAAAAATCTACATGCTTAGATAAGTTTCGATATGCATGTTACGTTAAAAATACTCGAAATAAAAACAAGTACAATTAGCTAGTCTTCCTCCAACCTCAGTTGCTACTCATCAACATATTTCTCGGGTATATTACCAAGTTCAACTGTGGCTTGGTTATCAGCTAGATCCAAAAGACTGGGGTTGGAAGTTGGTCGACAATACATTAGAACCAATACAGACTTAACTTCCACCTGCGCCGGAAAAACTGCTGAACACAATTTTCTGCAACTGTAAAAAGGGGTGCAGTGCTAAATGTGGTTGCCAAAAAGTTGGACTATTTTGTTCTCTGGCATGTACAAATTGTCAAGGCCGGTTATGTTCTGATGATTCATCACTAACAGTAGAGGATTCGTTTGATACCAACGAGGAGTCATGCGAAACATCGCTATTGACGCAATTTACTTCCACCCAGGATGAATAATACCATCAAGAAGAAGAACAGCAAGAAGAAGTATTTGGAGGTTATGAATAAGACAAATAAATTTCTGCTTTTTTTCAATTTCCATCGCGCCTTTATCATTTCCAACCCATACTAACATATTTTATTATGCAATAGTTTTACATTAAACAGAATCACAACAGACCTGTGGAAAAGTTCTACTGGGGAAACCAGGTTGAAAAACGCGCTAAATACACTACCTCATAGGTGACGTGGAAACGTGTTCATATTATGACGATTGCAGCTTTTACAACTCTTTGAACCGTTATATCTCAGAAACAGTGGCCCTCAGGTAAAAAATTATTGAAACATTCTTAATAGATAATTTTATGATATACAATTTTTGTCGGAAAAAAATTTATGCTAAAACTTGCCGTTTTGCTGAAAATCGTAAAAAAATCCATTTTTGACCTTTTACCTTTGGTAATTTTTTTTCCAAGTACCGGAACGATGAGGAACTTTTAAATCTTTGTTTTTATTATGTTTTGAACAATTTTACTCTTTTCCAGCTTATTATAAATTAATGTTTCTTTAAATGTCTAGATTGACCGTACTAATCGGAATTCATCCATCTCCATGTTGATATAAAAACAGCAATAAAGTCTGTGGCGTATGGCGTTTAGCTTTATTGAACTGCAGGAAATATATGGACAGTTTCTCATTGAAAAATGCCACGGCTATTGTCCTAAATGTCGTAAAGCAACTTCAGAGCATGGGTTTATTACACTTTGGTGTGCAGGTTTCATCAAAACGAATTTTTGTGGCCATTAAAGGAATCAACAGGAAAGATAAACGGATGTCTCTAATTTAATGTATCGTAAAATGCATTTCATGAGAAATGGGATCAGTAACTATAATAACAGTCTTCCGTATGAAACTTCACCTTATGTGTTTTTGTCGGAAACTCTCGAACAGAAAACAACAATTGCCCCCTACGACCGTCGAATTATATCTGTGGATTCCTCGCAATGTTTTCTACAACTACTACTTTGGGATGCTCTACAAATGCCGTAGCCAAAATTATGTATCATTTCAAATGTTCTTGCACAACTAAATCGATAAATGGACCTCGCACCGTTTCAATGGGAAATTGGCTTTAAGTGAATTTGCTTTAAATTTTTATATGTTGTAGAACTATAGATGCTGAATTAAATGTCTACATTGCGTCAAAGCTCTAAATTCAAGGATCTTTATATTTTCCGGTCACGGAACTTAGTTTTTAAATTTTTTTATTTAATTCAAAACTTTAATTGAAAAATATGAAAATACAAAAGAGATGTTTCTAACCGAAGTCTGTGTCTATTCTGACTGAAAATGAAAGTCCATGAACCGATGTTAAATCCAAAACCGTCTCGGCGGGTTCCTGGAAATCTGCATGGGCAGCAATGGTTGGTTCAGCGATTCCCACGGGAAGGCATACATAACTCCACCCTCCCCAAGAAGGAACTCGAGGGTGGAACCACTTGAGTTCCGTTGATGATCTGGCTTCCAGTAGTTGGTGGTTTGTTGAGGTTGAGCAGGCGAAGAATGTCTTGCTTCCGAGTCACCAGAAGATGGGCCACGGCAAAGGCGGTTAGCGTCGCGACGCTCTAAAGGGACCATCTGGAGTAGTCCGGGCGAAGATTGATGACATCCAATGGGTCTTCCCGAATTTCATCTAGCTGGAGCTTGGGTAGTTTGTCCAGGGAAACTTTTTCCAAGTTAATTTTCTCGACTTGCATGGTTGGAATGGGGATTTCCTTGATTTCTTCCAATGTAATGGGGTGTCCTGTAGTTGAACCTTTCTCGTTCTGGTAGGTGTACTTGGAAGTCCCCAGGGAGCATTTTGGTGGGACAACAAAGAGGTATACTCCTTTTAATAGAGCAACATAGTTTTCCACGCAGTTTGTTTGGAATTTTCGGCTTTCTGGGAATATGCCGATACAATGGGCATCATTGATTTCTTCAATTATTTCCTGGTTGATTTTGACTGGAATTTGGCGGCATTAATCGAGAATAGTACTGGATGAAAGCAGCGACGTCACACAGTCTGGGTTTTCCTGGATGGGCAGGAGGTGATTCTTCTCGCAGAGGAAGTTCGGTTATTGGTACATTTCGTTGCTTATGATAAGGTAGGAAGCAGGTGGGATGATAATCGATTGGTTCTGATTTGGAATTGAATAGAGGTGATAGTGATCGAAAGTTTCAGTATGAACTAATAAAAGTCTAGTGAAAATATGATTTTGTCCTCGATGGTAAAAACTCTTGGTTCAACGACACTATAGTATTTGAGGTATTCTTCGTGATCAAAAAGTAATTGTGAATGGCTATGTGATAGAGAAAGTTCATCAATCATTGATTTTAAATCGTCAGGAGAGGCGATACTACGATGTAATGTTTTCAAGTTTGCAACTCCCATAGCATTTTCTGTTTCTGTTAAAAGATCTAGTAGAGAATCGGGATTGATTTTTATTTGATTTAGTATTTCGTGAATTTCCCAAAAATGGGCATTGTTGAATTTTGTCTCACTAAATGTTGTTCGTAACTCATTGATTTTATCTTCAATCAATTTTTGATTATTTGAAACTGACGTCATCGTTTCGTTAATATTTTCCATAAATTTTGAAGTGATTGAAATTTGTTTATTGTTTTTTTTTGATAATTCGATTTTGGTTTGTTTCGAGTTCGGCTAAGCTATTATAGATTTCTTTCGCGTCTTGCTCGTACGAAGGCGTAGAAGGGCCACGAGCAATTTTTTTTTGAAATCCCGACTTTAATCTCGGACCCCCGACTTTAATCTCCGACCCCCGACTTTAATCTCGGGGGTTCGACTTTAATCTCGGACCACCGACTTTAATCTCGGGGGTCCGACTTTAATCTCGGACTCCCGACTTTAATCTCGTACCCCCGACTTTAATCTCAGGGGTCCGACTTTAATCCCGGACCCCCGACTTTAATCTCAGACCCCCGACTTTAATCTCGGGGGTCCGACTTTAGTATCGGACTCCCGACTTTAATCTCGGACCCCCGACTTTAATCTCGGGGGTCCGAATTTAATCTCGGGGGTCCGACTTTAATCTCGGGGGTCCGACTTTAATCTCGAACCCCCGACTTTAATCTCGGGGGTCCGACTTTAATCTCGAACCCCCGACTTTATTCTGTGAGTCGAATCCTGAGAATAAAGTCGGGGGTCCGAGATTAAAGTCGGACCCCCGAGATTAAAGTCGGGGGTCCGAGAATAAAGTCGGACCCCCGAGATTAAAGCCGGGGGTCCGAGATTAAAGTCGGACCCCCGAGATTAAAGTCGGGGGTCCGAGATTAAAGTCGGACCCCCGAAATTAAAGTCGGGGGTTTGAGATTAAAGTCGGGGATCCGAGATTGAAGTCGGGGGTCCGAGATTAAAGTCGGACCCCCGAGATTAAAGTCGGGGGTCCGAGATTAAAGTCGGACCCCGAGATTAAAGTCGGGGGTCCGAGATTAAAGTCGGGGGTCCGAGATTAAAGTCGAACCCCCGAGATTAAAGTCGGGGGTCCGAGATTAAAGTCGGGGGTCCGAGATTAAAGTAGGACCCCCAAGATTAAAGTCGGGGGTTCAAGATTAAATCCGGTCGTCCGAGATTAATGTTGGGGGTCCGAGATTAAAGTCGGGATTCCAAAAAAAAATTGTTCGTGGCCCTTCTACGCCTTCGTATGCTCGTCTAGATTTCTGCTTATAAATTTTACGAGGGAGCCTAGAGGAGCGCGTTTTTGGAGAAACAAAGATTTGAACTTATGATTTACATTCTTGATTTCGTATTCAAGATGTTTGTATTCGTTGAATAAGCCAAGTCCATTGAAATTACTAATTGTGGGTTGCAGTAGCTTATATTGATTGGTTAACTTAGAGTGATTTCTAAAAAATTGAGCAGTGGAATTTCATTCATTTCCAATTATTTCGAACGATAGAGAGATCAAATCCAATTGATTATGTTGGTTTCTCCCGATTCAGACTAACATATTATATAAAAGATGTTTTATTTCTCATGAAGCCGCAACCGTCTTACCTTTTGATATATCCAAATGCTAACTCGGTGTTAAACTCGATCGTTCATGATCGAAGTTCACTCCGCATGTACACAAAATATACGGGGTCTATCAAAAATTGTGGTACTTGCTGATGATATACTTGAGTCAGTTGGGCTTGAAACTCATTTTATTGATTCATTTCCATAAACACATTCATTCGACACAAATATTCTGAAATATTTTGAACAATACACTGTACAATATTTTATATATGTATAAATCTATATTTACTAGACGTAACTTGAGTAACGAAGATAGAATATTGCAAAAAATGAAATAAAAACATTGTGTTAGGTACAATATATGTACAGTGACCGCCAAAAAGTATGTACCATATGGGAAAAATTTTTATTATTGGAGTATTGGAAAAAATATTCTGGGGAAAAGTTTGTGCATGTCCGATAACCTAAAAATCGATTTTGGCAAAATGAAAAAAATTGCAGTGCAAAGGCAAAAAAAGGGGTAAGATGGCAAGATATCAAAAAAAGTTATTTGAAAAAGTCACTTAGAATTCAATTTTATACACATAAACGAAGTTTCAAGAGATAATTGAAAAAAATTGAAAATATAAATTTTTTAAAAATGTTTTCCCATCTATTTAAAAATATTATTTTTTTTCTTATGAATAGCTTGACTATACTGAAACATTTTAATGATAATGACAAAACTTTCTCATTTTCTCCACACCAGAGGGCACTAAATTAAAAAAAATTGGTTTTTGCCAGAACCCTCGCTGTTACATTGGTTCTTATCTGACTGTCACACCGTCGACCGGAGTTCGAATCTTGGACTCAATTTTTTTCTTCAAGATACGGATTGGATTGCTAGCAGTTTCGATTCCGACTTTGGCAAAAGTTATTTACACTTTCAATGTTTTACAGATAATCCTAATTATTGGTATTGTTGGTGCACTAGCCGATGATATGTATTATTCTTAGGTGATAATGTACGTTCAATAAAGTATCGAGAGTTTTTTCTGTATCAGAGATCTGCGTTTGTCTAAAAAATACTGTGTGTTATTCGAGCACAAAGTATAATTGCCGCTCTCGAAAGATTTCCTCGCTCCGCTTCGCGTCGCGCGGCAACTCTCTTTGTCGAGCGGCAATCCATCACTTTAATAATGATAATAATAATAATATAGTATTTATTGCCCAACAGAAACCATTTACAAGGCAATTTTTAAAGGATAGCAAATGAAATATAATTAAAAGTATAGTAACAGTGTTACAACATACAAAAGATGGCATGAATACAATATAAAAATAATAAGATTCATCCATTATTGATTCCCAAATTGCTTATAGATGTGCTCGAGATTTATTTCTTAATTCACTCTTCCTGCAGTTGAAAATATCACATATATTTGATAATTTATTAGCGTTAGAGCACATCACATTAATTGGTGCTTTAGGCATAATATTTGTTTGAGCTCATTTGCACTTAAAAGTGGTATTTGATCTAGATCTCGGCAAATGAAAATGAATTTGTGATAATTGTACTGGGGAGTCCATTTAACCATTCAACAGCTTATGAAGAAATATAATGGATGCTTGATTTCTGCTTTTTTCCAAAGAAACGAAATCGAATCTGCGTAGTATATTCAGATAATCAGATCCTCTTGGAGGATAAACTCCATCAACCTTGTAGCATAGAAATTTAAAGAAACTTTTTTTGGACTTTCTCGATAGTTGTTGATGATTGACTATAAATGGAATTTCATATTGATGATCCATATTCTAGTTTAGACCTTACTAGACTGAAGAAGAGAGATGGGAGTGCAGTAATATCATTAAAGTTCCTGCAATGAAAGCATATATACAATATGCTGATTTAGTAATTTCGTTTATGTGAGAGTTAAATGTAAGCTGATTGACGAGGTGAACTTCTAAGTCTCTAATATTATCAACTTGTTCTAGAATTGTATTATTAATTGTGTATGAGTAAAGAACAGTATTGGATTTTCTAGTGAAAGTCAATACTTTACATTTAGAAATATTTAAGAAAAGTTGATTTTTCAAACACCAATCGTGTAAAGAGTTGATTTGTTCCTGTGGTATAATACAATCATCCAAATTGGAAACAGAAACATTTAATTCTAATTCATCTGCAAACATTGATTTATTGCAATCTAGTGTCTCGCAAAGATCATTGATAAATATCAAAAATAACAATGGCCCCAAGTTGGAACCTTGGGGTACTCCACTGGCTGCAATATAGTTTTGTGAACAAAATCCATTGTAAGAGACATACTGTGTTCTATTATTCAAGTACGATTTCAAAAGGTTTAGAAAAATATTATTGAATCCCAAACAAGCAATTTTCTTCAGGAGTATTTCGTGGTTTATTTTGTCAAAGGCCTTGGAGATATCAGAATACACCATATCAACCTGTCCTCTTCGGTCTAATGATTCACATAAGTATTGACTGAAAATGGATAAATTGCTGATCGTAGATCTTGAATGCATGAAATCATGTTGAGATTCAGAAATGACATGTTTGGTTGCTAGATAAATGCGATTATACAATATAATCTCCAAGACCTTTGCAGGGTTATTCAGGATTGAAATTGGTCTATAATTACTGATAGAAGCACGGTCTTGAGATTTGTGAACAGGGCAAACTTTTGAAATTTTCCAGATATCAGGAAAGACCGATGTTCTGAGAATTAAATTAAAGATTGTACGCAATGGATGAACTAATACTCTCACATAATCTTTTATACGAGTAATGAAGGATGGAATTTTGTCAGAACCGGAAGTGAGTCCCGCATCTAAAATTTCTTTTTCGGTTATTGGTTTGCAGCTGATATCTACTGTGTTATAACTGATTAAATTGAATGTTTTCCAACTCAGGTTCCACCACTGTTTAGACACTTCCAAAATATTTACCAAATGTATTTACTATTTCTTGAGGATGTTCAAATGATTCATCACAGTAAACAGTTTTGGAGGAATTCTAGAGGTTTTATTTTTGTTATGTATAAAGGACCGGAATGACTTACGAGGATGTATTGATATCTAGTTAGCCTAGACCATTTCCCTTCATAAACAAAATATTGCGTTACCACAGCAACGAACAATAACTTATTAGAAGTGTCAGTGTAAAGTTTGACGTCAAAAAAGTAATCCAGAGTTACGCAATAAATTAAAAGAAAAAATATGTCCACCGAAATTGTGAAAATCGAAAAATTGGAGTATCGAGCCAACATCAAGTACCTGTATTGAAAAGGGTTAAGACGTAAGCAGATTTACGAAGATATGCTTAATACCCTTGGTGATCAATGTCCTTCGTATGCGACCGTAAAAATTGGACTGCAAGCTTCAAAATAGGTAAATTTTCCATTGAAGATGATGACCGATCGGGAAGGCCAGTTTCTGTGTCAGTCCCCGAAAATATCAATGCAGTTCATGACATGATTTTAACAGACCGTCGAATTGGGCTAAAACGGATATCTGAAGCACTGACTATTTCATACGAACGCGTTCATTTGGACATGAGAAAAATTGCTGCAATTGCTGAAATGTTTGAATGTTGACCAAAAGCGTGCAAGGGTAGTAGCATCGCTTGCGTCAGTTTTACTATCTAATATATCCCCGTTTGTGTGTGAGAATTCATTGTATAATGTATGAAAGTTAGCCTTTTTGAAGTTATAAGTCTTATTGTTACCGATGCCAAAATTCTTTTGTTCCAAACAAATTCTATTAGGAACAATGGATAATGATGGATGGATACAGGTCTTCTTTTACAAGAGGTACACAATCACGAGTTACAGTACATGACATATTACTCATTACCAAGTCCAGCATTTGATTGTAGTTATTGGAAATATTATTGAATTGTCGTAGATCTACATACACAAATTGCTATTTTCGTTCAACAGTTTTCGATATATTGTCACGTCAAAACCTCGTGGGGACACCCTGAGTAGAATCCCAGAGCCGGGATGAACGTTCATTTCGATCACCTTAACTATAACGATCAACAATAATATTCGGGTATCACGAATTCAATTGGAAAGCGTCGGATATTTCCACGTTACTTAACGATAATAGAACCATGGGATGTTGCGGTCCGAAACACTCTCTTCCACTTTAATATTTATGATAGCGAACTGGCGCATTACCCGTTTAATGAAATTCTGCTACGGCATAGGTGGAATAAAAATATCATATTATGTATATGAATAATAAAGCGGTTCAGAGCACCACTGCAGCGATCTCAGCGTTTTTGATTCCAACTTCGACAATTGAAAATAACAATTTTAGAGCCCTAGATAGATAGAAAATGAAGAATATAAAAATCGATATATGAGGCATGGTGCTCTGATGGGAAATTCCAAAGAGAAAAATAAATTGTAGAGAACAAAATTAAGAATCTTCTGAATCAGAAATGCTTTATTGTCTTATAAAATTAATTACTGTGGCGTTGCTGCGGGCGAGTGCAACCTGTCGCCTCCACCCATGTACAAGCTTTCGATCTAACGGAATGTTCGAGAATCTTCAACTCATGGCATCTTGATCGTACGACATCTAGATTCGAATAGTTGAGACGACTCGAGAACATTCTGGTGAGATTCTCTTCGAGTATAAATACCTCTATGCCTCGCGGCGAAGGGCAGAACTAGAGAGTGGGGCAGTTAGTTAGGAAGTGATAGATAGTTCAGTTTCAAGTAAAATAGTTAGATATAATTATAGTTGTTTGTGAAATAAATGAATTGAAAATAAATTAGACTTCAAAAATATATTACATTATATTGACAGAGCTTGCCTGAAGCTAAGTTGTGAAAGTAAAATATAATAGAACATAATTCAGTGCATTAAATACATAGAATAAAAATTTGAAATAACAAAGAACTAATGAATAAACCATTTGTAACATTACGCAAAAAACAAACAATTTGGACACATTAGAAAAGTATATAATATAAAAAAATAAATTTGTTGTGTGTACTCACGAGTGAGCTGAGATGTTATCCATGAAGTTCCAATCAAATTATAAAATACTCTTTGAAGAAACAGTTTTTTCACTTCTCTACGAAATTTAATTCCTCCTTTCAATTTTCTGATGGTAAGTGGAAGGTGGTTGAATAACTTTTTTCATTATAGATTATTGAATTCTTCATTTCTTCATTCTTCATTTGTGTTGTTGCGAGGATTAGGAGCCTGATTTCATAGGTAAGACGGATTGCATAAACTGACTGGGGAGGATGTAGTAAATCCGACTTCAGACAGTTTCTATTCTGTATTGTCAAATTGGACAAAAAAATTTGGGCTTTCGCTTTAAAAAAGATTGTAACCGAAGGTATTTATGTAAAATGCCTCAAATTGTGAGTCAACGTGTTCAGCTTTTTTTTTAAATATGCTCAAAATTACAATTCAAAATTGAGAAAAGTAGTGTTTTAGACGAAACTTGGATATTTTCGAATGGGAATGGGTCGAAATCGTAGTAGGATGAGCCCTTAAGAGCGTTAAAAGAAAAAGAGAATGCGGTCTGGGAAAACGGTATATTATAGTACATGCCGGTTCATCAAAAGGCTTCGTTCCAGAAGCAAGTTTAATTTTTCTTGAAAGTCAAAAAGTTTGAATTATCATGATAACATGAATTGTGAAATGTTAGTGGCTTAGAGAATGGTTGATACCAAATTTGGAAGAACCGCCTATAATTATTTTGGACAATGCATCTAATCATTCAAGGACATTTAAGAACATTCTTATTCTCGACAAAGAAGTGAAATTTATGAGTAGCTTGAAGCACACAAGCAAAATGTGTTGCTAAATATGTTGAAATCAGAACTTTTCTTGAGGTATCATGAGGTATCACGGTTACCACCATACCATCGCCAGTTGAATGCAATAGAACTTGTACGGGTTGGGGAAATCATACTATGAAAAACATGTGGGTGTTGGCCTCAAATCCGTTGAGGTGGAGATAGATTGGAAAGCTGCACTAGACCACCTTACGGAGGAATATAATTAAGGAATTGGTGGGATCGAGAACACCTAATCGATGTCGATGTAGCACCTCTGATAATAGTTCCATTTTAAAACAATCCAGAAAGTAATGATTTTATTAATGACAATGATGTTTTTTTTTGTTAAAATGAATTCTGTTAATAGTTTTTTCTCTTCATTATTCATTTACTTTCATCCACAAAGTTAATTTTAAAGGTGACAACAAGGACGACTGCATCTGCTGAGGCAATTGAAGAGCACACAGGAAAAATTATGAATATCAAAAAACGATAAATCTTCATCATGAGAGCGTTTTTTACGTATGGACTTTCATCGAGTTTCCATAGTGTGTGTACTTTTAAATGCATGTTTTCCATATCGATATCGTGAAAATATACCTAAATAAATAATTACGAAACATTTTGGTAACCAGTACATTTTGCATTAGCTCAGAGGTTATTTGGACATGCTTTACCTGTATGAGGACTACTATGTCGTCCGCATAACCTTGGGAGTAGTATCCCTGAATATTTGAATATTTCAGAAGTTCGTCTAGTACCATGTCCCAAATTAGGGGGTGTAGTATCCTTTCCCGTGGGGTTCCCATGGCAATCCAGCTTCGCGGAGTCTTCAAACATGTTGGTGAGGACCTGTCGATTTTGGAGCATTGACAGTATTCACCTGCAGGTTGTTTCGTCAACGCTTCTTCTCCTGGCCGCTTAGACCTTATTTTTGAAGAATTTATTATTAAAGACTCCTTCAATATCTAGAAAAGTGCATAAAGAAATTATTTTTTTCGCCAGGTTCCTCTGCAGGCTTGACATCAATTGGTGCAAGGCCTTCTAGCACGATTTTCTTGTTAGATAGATATGTAAATGCCGGTCTATAAAAGCTGCCTCCCGTATGTTCCTGTCCATCAGTTTTTCTAGTAATTTCAGGATAAAAGATTTTCGGTCAGGTTAATGAAGAGCACATTAACAGATTTCCAGGTTTGTGTTATCCAGCCGAGTGCTAGGCTCATTCTGCAAAGTCTGCATAGTTCTGGTGCTAGATTTTCAATTTCCTGTTGTAGTAGTACAGAGAATATTTCATCTGGTCCAGGCGATTTATATTTTTATTGCCCATATTACTTCCAGGTATGTTCACCCTTGGTTGAAGGTTGACAGGGTTTTCATTGCTAGGATTTGTGACATTGGTAGAACCTGTAAAGTGTATATTGAGCAGAAATTCAATTGTTTATTTCCCGGTTTATTTCCAGTTTATTTACCATTTGTGTGGCCTCCAGTGAGTTTTTTGAGAGTCCTTACTGGGTTTATGGGGTTTTTGGAGAGGATGCGGTGGAGTCTAGCACTTTCTGAAGTTTGTTCTATGTCCTCACAGAATTTTTTCCATGCTTTCTTTTGCTCTCCTCTGATTGTTTTGTTGTATTCTTGTAGTGTTTTGACGTCATAATCTTCAAGGTCAGTTGCTAGGAGGATAAACATTGATGGCAATTGTATGATTTACTTGTATTTTGGTTCTAGTTGAAGTAGTTAAAGCTTTTGATTTCGTTATACAATGTCTAATTTTTCTGTAAGGTAGTGAATTGTAGCAGTATTGGACTGAGAGATAAAGTAGGATTTTATAGGATTCCGTCAGGGTATGCCAATCATAAAAAACAAAATGATCTAGCCAAGATATGAAGAGATTTGTCAGACACTTAACTAACATCTGGACAATATCTGGACACAGTACTGGTGGCAGGTCGGCAATATTCCTGGAACAATCTTTGATACAATACGGATCTTCATATCCTATTGTGATACCACTGTATCCAAATGTCGTACTGACACCGAAAATGGTGACGAACGGCAAATGTCGTGGCTAGTTAGATCTTAATCGAAACTAACTCTATTCACATACAATATAATTACAATTACAGTAACCTCAAGCATAGCCAATAATTTGAGTATTTTACAAGTAAATTCATAATTCAAGGAATACAAGTGTTCGATATCCATAGCCGTGACAGTACGAACCTTCATAAAAACAATCAAGCATGGTACAAGCGCAAATATACATTATATTTGAGATATTCAAACCATTAATTCACAAATCAAAATGAACACTAGTAAATGCTGACACTATATATTTATCAGACATGGTTAAAAATGTAATAATATCTTCGTTGCTACATGGATAACATCTGTGCATTCAAGTGTTTCCTGGGTTCACACTTGTTAAGTCAAAGGGCATATTTTACAACATAACATTCATTTATTATTATATGAGATACTCCCTAATCTTCGCGTTCAGAATCAGTACAAATTTACGAGCTATGCCACGCTTTTTTTAACGGGAACATGTGTTCTCAAGGGACATGAGGGCTTAAAGTCACCGACCCTTGCATTTCCGATATATGGGTTAGTAGTACAAGATTTATTAGGAGCAAGAGTTTTATCTTTGCTTTCTTTGAATTAAATTATACTTTCGAGCCATGTTTTAAACTATTGGATTATTATTTTACCAGTTTTTGCACAATCTACTCAGTTTACAAGAGTACCGTTATTCCGGTTCAGGCACAAACTTCGGTGATAAACTCCGGACACTGTACTTGTTACTTAGATCACTCGTAGAACATGGTAAGGGGACCATACTGGTTAAATATCTTTTCCACTTCCAGTGGACCGGTTATTGTCTATAGGGGTCACGTCAGGAATTTCGATACCACGAAAACAAGCACTCGGCCAGATTATTGATGGGCTGACAATTTTTACAACTAAAACCACTTCCACATCTTCTCCGCGACTTAATTGCTATTTCTCCTGGAGATTCCAGAGGGCAAGTATCATTGACCTCCCTTCCGGCGCGGTTTCGGAATTTTATCTTATTTGCTTTTCGGATGTCAAGTTCGATGACACAGAACTTTAGAGTTCACGAGCCACACCTAATATTGTAGGAGACGCGGATTACCACACTATACATGGAACTTTTTTCATATGTCCTTGAGGAAGGACTTTATCCAAGTTCATAATAATGTTCACTGCCATTGGTCTTCCAGAAACAACGAAAATGTAACACTCAAAACTTAAGAAAAACAGTCTCTCAAATAATACAATTCTACTCCATCAGCACAAATTTAAAATGAATAATGATGATGATGAAGTAGTTCTTGTAGAAAACTTTACAAAAAATTTACCAGATATAATTCAACGGTGGTAGGGGGCAGAAGCTGTTTTCTGTTAGAGACTTGCCGATGAATATACCTATGGTATAGGTTAATGCGGAAGAATAGATTATATAATCCATTTTCATTATTAGAATGATAATCATCTATATATATATGAAATCTCACACTTATACATTAATCTAATTTCAAAGATATAATTAAAACATAATTAAGCCACATAATTATCTCTTTAATATGGTTAGGTACAATTTCATGTACTTTATTACTTTTGATCATGGACATTCTCCAAGATCTTATAAACCCGATTCACATGAGTTCCCTTTGAATTTTTAATGAAAATGGCACATTAAAACTTGGAAAAAGCCGAATAATAAATTTTACAATTTTACAAAATGGCAAAATGGCAAAGGGGGTTCGGGCCCACTGGGCTCTCCCTTGGCTACGCCACTGTGCATGGAATTCATATTTTTTAAGGAACCTCGAATACGACTGTTTTTTTCGTATTCATGATTGTGTTTAAGACTTGTTATAAGGAATTATATTTTTAGTCGTTCTGTTGATAATAAGAAAGTTTCCATGTGGTGCAATGCTGCGGACAAACTGTATAAATAGCTATTTGGTGAAGCTACTTCAAAACCGACCCAAAACGTAATTTCTGACTCATTCAACCGAGTAATCTTCCGTATCTTCCGATATGGCAATCGTTCGGCAGTATCAGGACTTAACACGGTCTCGGAAATATCGACAATATTCAAGTACTCACCAGGGCGTCCAAGTGGTCCTTCGGCGAAACGAAAATCCTCCCGTTGAGTGTCAACGCCGTGGGAATACTGATGTCGTTGTCCTTGAAGGCGACCCTCTCCCCGTTGGACTTCACTTCCACAAGAAGCAACTCGTCGTTGGCCCTCATTTTCAGTTTTTCGGCCGCTACCAATTTTATTGTTTCAGCCGGGGTGTCGACGGGAAGCCTCAGTGTGCAGTACGTGTGGTCGGCACAGTATACTCGAAAAATTACTGAAAGAGAAAAAAAACATTGATATGAATGATACTGTCATATACAGTGTGTCCAAAATAAGGATGGAATATTTTCCAAAGAAATGACACTACTTGGCAGACGCCCATTAAACTAATAATGAAAATAGATTAATCAATCCAGACTTCTGCCTTAACCTATACAATAGGTAAAATTATCGGCAAGTCTCCAACAGAAAACAACTATTGCCTCCTAAGACTATTGAATTCAAAATGTTAGATTCTTGGAAAAGTATTCTACAAGAACTACTTTGCAATGTTCCCCCAATCTCAACGCCAAAACATATCTCCACCCACACGAGGAAACAACTACGGACCGGTTTCATGGTAATAGAGAGTTGAAGTGCTGCCATGAACGTAAACGTTAACGTACAAATTGACATCTACGCATGCGCATTCGTCAGCTATTAACGTTAACGTTGAAGATAGGTTTACGGGCATACCTTAAACCTAACGGTCTCACACGGATACCTTAAAAATCAACGCACGCGTTAACTGAAGAATATACGAATCACACCGATGAGTTGCGAATGAGCAAATTTTGGCTTTAAAACCATAACATCAAAAAGTGACAAAGCATTATTTACAATTTTACATCAATCATCATTTCTTTATTGTATTTTTGATGATCTTGTTCGGTATTTCACTTTATTTGAAGCAATGAACATTTCGAAAAGCCAATTCCGGAAGAATTTGATTTGCATTCGACAAGGGAGGTATATGGTCAAAATCCCTATTAAAATCCGTAAAGATGAACTCTAATCCAGTTGTTCTGAGAAAACAGCATAAAAGCAAAACATAAAGACAAATTAACATGTTAGGGTTAACGGTTGACATAAGTTCAACTTCGACTCAATTTCATAACAACCCGTAAACGTAACGTTTCGTACGTTAACGTCTACGTGAAGGTTCACGTACTGTGATCACTTCAACTCTCTATTGTCAATCATCAGCACAGGGCAGCTCACCCAACGCAATCGAAAAACATCTTGACCCCAAGATTCAAATAGCACTCCGACTATGGTGTCAACTTAGTCGAAATTAGGAGAACATTGCAAAGTAGTTCTTGAAGAATACTTTGTCAAGAATCTAACAGATATAATTCAAAAGTAGTTGTTTTCTTTTGGAGACTTGCCGACAATTTTACCTAAGGCAGAAATCTGGATTGCTTTATCCATTTTTATTATTAGTTTAATGGGCTTCTGTCAAGTAATGTCATAGAATATTTTCTTTGGACGTTATTTGGCTTCAGACGAAGTCGACACCATAGTCGGAGTGCTCTTTGACTCTTGGGTTCAAGATGTTTTTTGATTGCGTTAGGTGAGCTGCACTGCGCTGATGATTGGCAATACCATGAAACCGGTCCATAAGTGTTCCCTCGTGTGGGTTGAGACATATTTTGGCGTTGAGATTGGGAAAACATTGCAAAGTGGTTCTTGTGGAATACTTTGCCAATAATTTAACAGATATAATTCAATAGTCGTAGAGGGTAGTAGTTGTTTCTGTTGGAGACTTACCTATTGTATAGGTTGAGGCAGAAGTCTGGATTACTTAATCCATTTTTATTATAAGGGTGGAATAGCATTAGAATCTCGGATACGGTTGTAGTTACAATGTTGGTTGAATCAGGGAAAAGTTGCACAATCCAAAGTTATTTCGAATAAAGTTTGCAAAAGTGGGCTATCTTATTCGGATTTCGAGATATTTTGAATAAAGCAATGTTTTCGATATTGGTCTATATTTATTCCTGAGGATATTTTAAAATGCAACAAAAAATGCATTTTCATTGCAGTAGATAGATTGGTTATATCGGATGACCCCCCTCCGTTTTTTTCTCTGGCCAATCAGAACGAAGCTCATTTTTTTGTGTCCACAAACCCCGCCCACAGACACACCTCTCGTTTTTTAATGAAGGGAGTAACTACCACCAAATATTCACGCCCCTCGTAGAACCGCCTTTTCAAATCGTAGGACTACATAGAAATGTTTTTCTTTTAAGAAAAAAATTTAATATTATGAAGAGACATTTTCAGAAGTATTCGTTAAAAATAAAATACGCCCTGTATATGCCGACACTCCGGTAGCAGACATTAAAAATGACCCTAGCCGCTGCAGGTAGCTTCCCACCGAAATAAATTTGATGGCCATTCATAAGAATGGTGAAGACATTCTACGAAATTATGTATAATTTCCAAGAATGAGGGGTAATTCCGATGATAATTTTCATCTATGAATGAGAAGTAGATACTATTAGGTAGAGAAAAAGGGAGATGGTTGACTTTGAATATGTTGGCACGAAAAGTTATCTTTTCTGACCAAAACTCAGACTAGAGTTATTTGAATGCGAGTAAATTCCAATGTTAATTTTATACTGAAGGAGAAATGGAATTGACAATTTGAGGGATGTGGTTGGATTGTTTTAAATGTGATTCAAAACATAAAAGTATCTTATATCTTCATTAATATTAGGTAATAGGTCCGATGATATTTAATTCAAAATGAAAAATATCAACTCGAAAGAAACACATTTATTTTATACTACTCTTTCTTTGTAAAAAATAATCTAATAGTAATCTAAGTCTAGTACATGCTAAAAATAGGTGAATCCAAAAAATAGCAGGAAACTGGTGCCATTCAGGTTTTCTACCTGGCGGATCCTTGATGTCAAAAAAAGAGTAGTGTTTACTCCATAAGAACACCATTGTATTTTTTAGAAAAAGAGCCGTGTACGATTTCATGATATTCAGTTTTATTCAGAGAACTGGAAGGTCAGAAAAATAGTCGTGTGTAATTAATTAGGTGGAAACCTTTTTGAGGCAGTTTTCGTGTTCTTTTGTCACAAGAGTTTATTTGGTCACGTGGTTTTTGTTCTAGTCTGGTAGTTAGAAGTGTATAATTATAAATAACGGGTTTCTAGATTACCGTAATATTTTCCTTCCTCGTTAGCCTGCAAGATTTCCAACTTACCATTTAGTAACTTATGTCAAGCGTCATTATTGTTGATTATCTTGATTTTGTGATGACACTCGCAAACTGGATTATTTATTGATCTATTATCTATAGACCACTCATAAAAACCACTATAATTTTCATTCAATTTCCCTATAAATCCTTCATGAGTTAACGAACATACAACTCTTAGTTTCCCCGACCTGATCGTCTTTGTTTTCAATGTTATTCATCTGTTTTTCGTCTCGTGTTTACCCGAAAGTTATGATAACTTCCTCATTTTTTTCATCTGTGACTCAAGATTCCGTCGCTAGAAGAAACAAACTGTAACAGTGTTTTATAAGAAAAATACAGAGAAAAAAATGAATAGAGCAACAGGCGGGTAGACAGGGAGGCATGCAGGCAGGCAAGCAGACAGGCATGCATGCAGGCAGACAGGCAGGAAGGCAGGCCGGCATGCAGTAGTAGATGTAAACTATCAATTCATAGTTATAAAATTACGAAGGAGGTTATGGTAGGAGAAACATTTCAAGTTTTTGATTTCAGACTAGAAACACAAATACTCAAACAGCTCATTCAGCAGAAACAGCGGTACAAGTTCCCTATATATTTTTGACGGACGAAGCTCATTCTCTTCGTGAATTTTTACCAGCGCTTATTGCCTGATCCGACAAGTCTTAGCCTGCTTTCTTTTTGTTCACTCTCGTTCCAAACACATTAGTAATTTCAGACTCCGACCGGTGTCGACAACCGGTAAGCAGATAAATTGTCTTTCTATTCGTACTCTAAAAAAGAGATAAGCCCAATGAATAGAGATGAATAGATACGCCAACATTATATAAAACAGACTTTCCAGCCCCAAGGGAAAGTTTGGTATAGACACGAGTTTCTGCCAGAAAGTCGTCATTCCTGAACGACGGTACATACATATTTCTGCTCTTGCATCTAACAAAATATTGATGGATAATTTTGTTTTTTTCAGTATTGTTCCTTCCGTCATCAGACTGTACTCTTCCGAATAACTCTCAGAAGTCTTCAGAAGGGTAATGTCAGCTAGGAATGACATGGTATCGGATATCCTAGACAAATATATTTATGAGGACTCTTTTCCACTCATGAGTGTATCAGGTTGTGATTCAAGAATACTAATTATGATGAGAAAAGAGGCAATTTCTGCACCTCATTTCCAATGAACCAGCTTTCGAATGAAAAATAAACTATATCAGTGTAGTTACTCTTTGTTTATCCTTTATCTCATGAATTGAAAGAATAAACTCTCTTTCAACAGATCTACCTAATTTCACAAGCCATTTCAGATCTGCGATATCACATACAATTTTGGCTCTCACGGTACCGCTTCTTTGATTCAACGAGATAAAATTCACTCCTCATAATATTGATATTTTCCAAATCAATTTGTAATTATTCAAAATGTGGTCTTTTCGTCATCCAACGCGGTACACCCTTACATCCAGACATCTCTCGGAGAGCTTTACTTTTCCCAAGCACGGTTGGTAACTGCTACTGAAAATGTCCGTCTAAGTATGCCAGTCACCCCATCCAATTTGGGATCGCGCCCTAGGTGCTATGGTTTTCCAATCCAACATATCCAACTACAACTGTCTTCCGAATGGGAAAAAATACCCAGAATTGTTTGCGTACACAAATTATCAATTGTTTACATATTTTCATTTTTTACCATACATCTTGTTGATATATTCAATCACAAGCATACCTAAGATCTCACTACGAAATATGCGAATCAGCTACTAAATGTTAAGTTCAACTACCAACCATATTTTCGTTTTGTTGTCTTTTCGTCAACCGGCTGCACCTTCACGAGCAACACGCAGAAATCTTCGAAAGACTTGTGCGAGCTAGGAAAGACGAGGCCCTAACCTTTCAACGTTTGATACCGTGCAAGGGGACCAGTACCCATGCAAGGATCCGAACCCACGTACTTGTAATCGAGAAGCGGTCGCTATACCATGAAGGCCTCCACGGCGCGTATACAAAAACATATTCAACTCTAAGACTTTCGAAAAGTAACAATCGATTTCTTTGACATTTTCACAAAGTAATAACTCATGCAATCAGTAACTATAGACATCAACAATATCCTTTTTTTTCACATGGTATCGGATATCCTAGACAAATATATTTATGAGGACTCTTTTCCACTCATGAGTGTATCAGGTTGTGATTCAAGAATACTAATCATAATGAGAAAAGAGGCATTTTCTGCACCTCATTTCCAATGAACCAGCTTTCGAATGAAAAATGAACTAGATCAGTGTAGTTACTCTTTGTTTATCCTTTATCTCATGAATTGAAAGAATAAACTCTCTTTCAACAGATCTACCTAATTTCACAAGCCATTTCAGATCTGCGATATCACATACAATTTTGGCTCTCACGGTACCGCTTCTTTGATTCAACGAGATAAAATTCACTCCTCATAATATTGATATTTTCCAAATCAATTTGTAATTATTCAAAAATGTGGTCTTTTCGTCATCCAACGCGGTATACCCTTACATCCAGACATCTCTCGGAGAACACCACGAAAAAACTATCTATTCAGTATTATAAACAGTTACAGATTAAGACATCTCTTCATGATCATTTTGACAGGCCGAAGTTTAAATAGGAAATGAGCACCAATGTGCTTTTTTTCAAAAGGAAGTCGTGTTTCTCTAAAATTCCATGAGAAACCAGGAACTTGAATGTATATTTTTATCATAGAAAGGAAAAATTACGGCATGATACGGAACTAGTATGGACATGCTCAAAGAGTACGGACCAGAGTTTGGTTGTGACAAATTTGACATTATTCAGATCAATACTTTGAAGTAGATATAATGCTGCTAGTACAACTTTTTAACTAATCCATGATTATTCGATTGAATGTCCATAATCTAGATTCAGCACCCTATTACTTCCTTATACTATGTTTACTCCAGGGATCCTATATAATGTGTCGAAATAGATGTACATCAGATCTGGAATTGGTCAGTGACCATAAACTAAAAAAATGTTTATCCAGCGATCCGTATGTAAAGGTTTGAATCAATACCAAAAAACAAATTGACAACAAATACAAGCCCTATTATGATTTGGTTGACATATTTATTTATCTTAGAGATATATCCAGTGATCAATATAGCTAAGGAATGAACCATCAATTTTCCGCCGCGGCGGTGGGTTTTGATCGGAATGTGGCTGTACCAGCAAATGCTGGATACATGTTCCAGAAGCAAAATTAAGTATGATACAGCATCATATTGGGTTCAAAAGCAGATGACCCAACTACTCAAATAAAACTATATTATTTATAACCAAAATTTCGAAAAGATGAAACGATTGGACCCTTCAAAGAAAACAGGTCGGCACTGAAGTCAATGAGTACTTAGAGGAACGACATGGTCAGAAGACTTTAAATCAGTGGTGATTTTTGATGAAAATCTAGTTGTAACTGAATTGAACAAAACTGACTTATTTTTCAACAAAACCTGTACTTACAAGTTGATATATGAGGTGAACCGACGTTAATATAATACAATAATGATAATCGATCTTAAGTAATCACATGAGTATACCCCAAATGCAATGCTTGTACTGATGGTGGATGACTTCCCACTACTATTTCTCGATATTTTCAACATTGCGTTGTGAAAAACAAAAGAAAAAAAGGTTCGAAGACTCATGAAGATTCAAGAATCACGATAAAAAAACTTTCACATGGCGAAAACCCTCGTAACATATATAGCGAAGTTGATAATTCTCTATATGGCATAAACAACGAGGGCCGTTTTTTTTTTTGAGAATCAACGGAACTTGAAGACTTTACAAAAGGTTAGGAAAACTGTGTAATCAAAACCATTTAGTGAATTTCGTACAGATCGAAGAAACGCGCTTATATGATGATTATGCTTACTACAACTGCTTCGAGTCTCTATGATATTAAACGCTACTTGGTTGATAAAACCAATCCCTTACCGTGGGGACATCAAAGTCTATAATAAAAGTATATGATATTCACCCAGAATGTATAATAATCATTCTGTGCGATTTCTGTTTTCAGTTGTAGAAATACTTCAGTATTAATTAATTGAAGCTTTTTAAAAATTCAAAGATTTGCAATAAACAAAAATCAATAAGGAGTTGGTATTCCTGCCAAACCCCCATAAACAAGAATACGTTTCTCACTTTTCCGTCCAGTTTATTTTTTTTCTCTCCCTTTATTCATGTCATGGTTCTCTCTATCTCTGGCTCTTTCGCTCTTTCCTCTATTTTCACTTCTTCTCCATCCAGTAATTACGGTCTACTTGTGAAAAATGTTTGCCTAATTCCATGCTCAGTATCACAACAAACTTTCATTACTTTTTTCCCAGTAATTTTCATAAACAGACACAACAACGATTTTAAATCTCTTCATATTCAGCGTTTGAGTCATTCTCAAAACTCATAATGATATACAGATAAATGAGCCCAATGTTGATACTACTTGGCGGAAGACAATTATTCTAATAATGAAAAATAATATCCAGTCTTCTGCTTTCATCTAAACTATAGATATATTTGACGGCAAGTCATCTCCAAGGAAAACTACTACTGCCGCTACGACCGTTGAACTACATCAGTTAGAATCTTGCTAAAGTTTTCTACAAGAACTACTTTGCAGTGCTCTTTAAATATCATAGCTGCAATTGTTATTAGGTCTTAGGGATTATAATATACAGAATAAGTCGCCATAGATCCCGACAGAAAGTTGCTTCCATTGAAATGTTTGAGGGTATGAAACCAACACTTTACCAACATCAGATACTTCTGCATATGTACAAATAACCTTCATTACATCTCATTTCATAATTCAAAGTCACTATCTTCCCCCCACTTTTTCTGGTCCTGAAGATGGAACAGGCTTACCAAGTGTTGCTCTGTGTCATCACCACCCAGATTCGAAGAATTACAGTTTTCTTATATTTCCAAGATATTTCAGGAGACGTGACGACATCTTTCTGCTTTTTCAAATTTCCTGAAAGCCGCAAGAATTACTGAAGATGGCTGAAAATTCATTAGTTGAAAAGGACAGAATCTATAGAACTGCTATCCTCCAAACCGGAGCTACGGAGGGCCAGGTAGCCGAGTGATTAAAGCGCCGATGTTTCAATCACTTCGGCTGTCAGTCGAAGGTTCAAACCCCAGCGACTGCATGAATTTTTCCGATGGTCCGAGAAAGTGCTAGGAATCGCACGTAAAAAGGTAAGACCTCGTTAATCCTTGGCTCGCATAAGTTTCGACTTCTGAGGGCTGTCGTCCGTAAGAGGGACGACAGCTGGTCAACGGAAAACACAATTTTTAATAATTTACTATGTACCTACCTACCTGTAATATCCAAAAATATCAAAACCATTCTCAACACATATTACTGAAAACATCAGAAAGAGAATGAAAACTTACCCTACTGCAACGAGAATGGTCGGTATTCACAACTCAAATTCACAGAAAAGGGGACGTTTAAAAAAAAACTCTGACTAACCTGAAGATGAAAACAGTATCAAAGTGATTATACACTGAAACAAACAAAATATAATCAGAGAAATGATGAGAAGTTTTTAGAATCGTTCAAAACCATCAGTATTCAAATCCCCAATCGCAGATTATCAACAAATCCTTTCTTCCTGGACTATCTTCCAATTTTACCTAATATCAAAGTCAGTAATGCCCCATTGTACTAAAAAATACCAAAAAGAAACTTTTTGACAGAAGTAATTTCTATTTTCATATCCTCCAATACACAGAAGTGGTCATTTTCAATAATCTTATCTAATTACTCTGAAATGTAAACAAAATACAAATTACCTCTCAATACAGCTAAAAACAACCTCGACAAATCATAATCAGCACTAGAAGTGACCAGAATCATGGAGAATTATCTTTTTCAAATCTTATGAACTTCACTGCATTAGATATCTTTCAATTTGTTCTCATTTGCATAATATCAAAGTCTTTCTCTACCATGCTAGTGAAAAGGGATCGGATAATGAAATTGCTACAAAAAGGACACTTTCACTGCAATGAAAAGTATCATTTATTCAACACACAAAAATTGTAGGTATCAAAAAATGTAATCTCAATAACAACAATTTGCATAATTTCAATATTTATCTTTTTATCTAACAGTTACCTACCTCAATGTAATACAAAGCCATGTAAAACACAATAATTATACAGTTTCATCTCTTGATATCCGAAATTCATAGTCATGCCTAACAAATTGCATTCTTGTTTCTCTACTTGTCACCCTTTTGAAAAGTTTTTCTATACTCCTACTTTCAAGAACAAGCTATAGATTATTAATTTCTTCAAATTCTCGGAAAACTGTGAAAACAAAGTAAAAAATTGAATATACTCACATTATTGTCAATCATTCCGGAGAAAGTGTACCTTTTATTACAGTAGTGAAAATTTGAAACATTTGCAGATACAATGATCAAATACGTATATTTACTCACATATCCTGCATCTCATGCCATACATCTGCTATAAAATTCGTTATGAGAAAATCCTCCGCCAATTACTATAATTTATTGTGGTAATATTGAAATACCAAATGGAATGCTATTCCATACTTCGACGAGAAAATTTCATATCTTAACGTTATTTAAAATATATTATAAATTAGGAACTCATAGTAAGAAAACATTAATTAGTATACAGAACCCTGGTTGTAAATATTGTCAGTCGGCAGAGAGAACGCATCATTTCCGAGGGAACCCTTAATATTATTTAGGAATTCATTCAACGTATGTCCGCCGCCTGTTTCTTCGTTGAATGAATTCCTAAAATAATATTAGGGGTTCCTTCGGAAACGATGCGTTCTCTCTGCCGACTGACAATATTTACAACCAGGGTTCTGTATACTAATTAATGTTTTCTTTCTATGAGTTCCTAATTTATAATATATTTTAAATAACGTTAAGATATGAAATTTTCTCGTCGAAGTATGGAATAGCATTCCATTTGGTATTTCAATATTACCACAATAAATTATAGTAATTGGCGGAGGATTTTCTCATAACGAATTTTATAGCAGATGTATGGCATGAGATGCAGGATATGTGAGTAAATATACGTATTTGATCATTGTATCTGCAAATGTTTCAAATTTTCACTACTGTAATAAAAGGTACACTTTCTCCGGAATGATTGACAATAATGTGAGTATATTCAATTTTTTACTTTGTTTTCACAGTTTTCCGAGAATTTGAAGAAATTAATAATCTATAGCTTGTTCTTGAAAGTAGGAGTATAGAAAAACTTTTCAAAAGGGTGACAAGTAGAGAAACAAGAATGCAATTTGTTAGGCATGACTATGAATTTCGGATATCAAGAGATGAAACTGTATAATTATTGTGTTTTACATGGCTTTGTATTACATTGAGGTAGGTAACTGTTAGATAAAAAGATAAATATTGAAATTATGCAAATTGTTGTTATTGAGATTACATTTTTTGATACCTACAATTTTTGTGTGTTGAATAAATGATACTTTTCATTGCAGTGAAAGTGTCCTTTTTGTAGCAATTTCATTATCCGATCCCTTTTCACTAGCATGGTAGAGAAAGACTTTGATATTATGCAAATGAGAACAAATTGAAAGATATCTAATGCAGTGAAGTTCATAAGATTTGAAAAAGATAATTCTCCATGATTCTGGTCACTTCTAGTGCTGATTATGATTTGTCGAGGTTGTTTTTAGCTGTATTGAGAGGTAATTTGTATTTTGTTTACATTTCAGAGTAATTAGATAAGATTATTGAAAATGACCACTTCTGTGTATTGGAGGATATGAAAATAGAAATTACTTCTGTCAAAAAGTTTCTTTTTGGTATTTTTTAGTACAATGGGGCATTACTGACTTTGATATTAGGTAAAATTGGAAGATAGTCCAGGAAGAAAGGATTTGTTGATAATCTGCGATTGGGGATTTGAATACTGATGGTTTTGAACGATTCTAAAAACTTCTCATCATTTCTCTGATTATATTTTGTTTGTTTCAGTGTATAATCACTTTGATACTGTTTTCATCTTCAGGTTAGTCAGAGTTTTTTTTTAAACGTCCCCTTTTCTGTGAATTTGAGTTGTGAATACCGACCATTCTCGTTGCAGTAGGGTAAGTTTTCATTCTCTTTCTGATGTTTTCAGTAATATGTGTTGAGAATGGTTTTGATATTTTTGGATATTACAGGTAGGTAGGTACATAGTAAATTATTAAAAATTGTGTTTTCCGTTGACCAGCTGTCGTCCCTCTTACGGACGACAGCCCTCAGAAGTCGAAACTTATGCGAGCCAAGGATTAACGAGGTCTTACCTTTTTACGTGCGATTCCTAGCACTTTCTCGGACCATCGGAAAAATTCATGCAGTCGCTGGGGTTTGAACCTTCGACTGACAGCCGAAGTGATTGAAACATCGGCGCTTTAATCACTCGGCTACCTGGCCCTCCGTAGCTCCGGTTTGGAGGATAGCAGTTCTATAGATTCTGTCCTTTTCAACTAATGAATTTTCAGCCATCTTCAGTAATTCTTGCGGCTTTCAGGAAATTTGAAAAAGCAGAAAGATGTCGTCACGTCTCCTGAAATATCTTGGAAATATAAGAAAACTGTAATTCTTCGAATCTGGGTGGTGATGACACAGAGCAACACTTGGTAAGCCTGTTCCATCTTCAGGACCAGAAAAAGTGGGGGGAAGATAGTGACTTTGAATTATGAAATGAGATGTAATGAAGGTTATTTGTACATATGCAGAAGTATCTGATGTTGGTAAAGTGTTGGTTTCATACCCTCAAACATTTCAATGGAAGCAACTTTCTGTCGGGATCTATGGCGACTTATTCTGTATATTATAATCCCTAAGACCTAATAACAATTGCAGCTATGATATTTAAAGAGCACTGCAAAGTAGTTCTTGTAGAAAACTTTAGCAAGATTCTAACTGATGTAGTTCAACGGTCGTAGCGGCAGTAGTAGTTTTCCTTGGAGATGACTTGCCGTCAAATATATCTATAGTTTAGATGAAAGCAGAAGACTGGATATTATTTTTCATTATTAGAATAATTGTCTTCCGCCAAGTAGTATCAACATTGGGCTCATTTATCTGTATATCATTATGAGTTTTGAGAATGACTCAAACGCTGAATATGAAGAGATTTAAAATCGTTGTTGTGTCTGTTTATGAAAATTACTGGGAAAAAAGTAATGAAAGTTTGTTGTGATACTGAGCATGGAATTAGGCAAACATTTTTCACAAGTAGACCGTAATTACTGGATGGAGAAGAAGTGAAAATAGAGGAAAGAGCGAAAGAGCCAGAGATAGAGAGAACCATGACATGAATAAAGGGAGAGAAAAAAAATAAACTGGACGGAAAAGTGAGAAACGTATTCTTGTTTATGGGGGTTTGGCAGGAATACCAACTCCTTATTGATTTTTGTTTATTGCAAATCTTTGAATTTTTAAAAAGCTTCAATTAATTAATACTGAAGTATTTCTACAACTGAAAACAGAAATCGCACAGAATGATTATTATACATTCTGGGTGAATATCATATACTTTTATTATAGACTTTGATGTCCCCACGGTAAGGGATTGGTTTTATCAACCAAGTAGCGTTTAATATCATAGAGACTCGAAGCAGTTGTAGTAAGCATAATCATCATATAAGCGCGTTTCTTCGATCTGTACGAAATTCACTAAATGGTTTTGATTACACAGTTTTCCTAACCTTTTGTAAAGTCTTCAAGTTCCGTTGATTCTCAAAAAAAAAAACGGCCCTCGTTGTTTATGCCATATAGAGAATTATCAACTTCGCTATATATGTTACGAGGGTTTTCGCCATGTGAAAGTTTTTTTATCGTGATTCTTGAATCTTCATGAGTCTTCGAACCTTTTTTTCTTTTGTTTTTCACAACGCAATGTTGAAAATATCGAGAAATAGTAGTGGGAAGTCATCCACCATCAGTACAAGCATTGCATTTGGGGTATACTCATGTGATTACTTAAGATCGATTATCATTATTGTATTATATTAACGTCGGTTCACCTCATATATCAACTTGTAAGTACAGGTTTTGTTGAAAAATAAGTCAGTTTTGTTCAATTCAGTTACAACTAGATTTTCATCAAAAATCACCACTGATTTAAAGTCTTCTGACCATGTCGTTCCTCTAAGTACTCATTGACTTCAGTGCCGACCTGTTTTCTTTGAAGGGTCCAATCGTTTCATCTTTTCGAAATTTTGGTTATAAATAATATAGTTTTATTTGAGTAGTTGGGTCATCTGCTTTTGAACCCAATATGATGCTGTATCATACTTAATTTTGCTTCTGGAACATGTATCCAGCATTTGCTGGTACAGCCACATTCCGATCAAAACCCACCGCCGCGGCGGAAAATTGATGGTTCATTCCTTAGCTATATTGATCACTGGATATATCTCTAAGATAAATAAATATGTCAACCAAATCATAATAGGGCTTGTATTTGTTGTCAATTTGTTTTTTGGTATTGATTCAAACCTTTACATACGGATCGCTGGATAAACATTTTTTTAGTTTATGGTCACTGACCAATTCCAGATCTGATGTACATCTATTTCGACACATTATATAGGATCCCTGGAGTAAACATAGTATAAGGAAGTAATAGGGTGCTGAATCTAGATTATGGACATTCAATCGAATAATCATGGATTAGTTAAAAAGTTGTACTAGCAGCATTATATCTACTTCAAAGTATTGATCTGAATAATGTCAAATTTGTCACAACCAAACTCTGGTCCGTACTCTTTGAGCATGTCCATACTAGTTCCGTATCATGCCGTAATTTTTCCTTTCTATGATAAAAATATACATTCAAGTTCCTGGTTTCTCATGGAATTTTAGAGAAACACGACTTCCTTTTGAAAAAAAGCACATTGGTGCTCATTTCCTATTTAAACTTCGGCCTGTCAAAATGATCATGAAGAGATGTCTTAATCTGTAACTGTTTATAATACTGAATAGATAGTTTTTTCGTGGTGTTCTCCGAGAGATGTCTGGATGTAAGGGTATACCGCGTTGGATGACGAAAAGACCACATTTTTGAATAATTACAAATTGATTTGGAAAATATCAATATTATGAGGAGTGAATTTTATCTCGTTGAATCAAAGAAGCGGTACCGTGAGAGCCAAAATTGTATGTGATATCGCAGATCTGAAATGGCTTGTGAAATTAGGTAGATCTGTTGAAAGAGAGTTTATTCTTTCAATTCATGAGATAAAGGATAAACAAAGAGTAACTACACTGATCTAGTTCATTTTTCATTCGAAAGCTGGTTCATTGGAAATGAGGTGCAGAAAATGCCTCTTTTCTCATTATGATTAGTATTCTTGAATCACAACCTGATACACTCATGAGTGGAAAAGAGTCCTCATAAATATATTTGTCTAGGATATCCGATACCATGTGAAAAAAAAGGATATTGTTGATGTCTATAGTTACTGATTGCATGAGTTATTACTTTGTGAAAATGTCAAAGAAATCGATTGTTACTTTTCGAAAGTCTTAGAGTTGAATATGTTTTTGTATACGCGCCGTGGAGGCCTTCATGGTATAGCGACCGCTTCTCGATTACAAGTACGTGGGTTCGGATCCTTGCATGGGTACTGGTCCCCTTGCACGGTATCAAACGTTGAAAGGTTAGGGCCTCGTCTTTCCTAGCTCGCACAAGTCTTTCGAAGATTTCTGCGTGTTGCTCGTGAAGGTGCAGCCGGTTGACGAAAAGACAACAAAACGAAAATATGGTTGGTAGTTGAACTTAACATTTAGTAGCTGATTCGCATATTTCGTAGTGAGATCTTAGGTATGCTTGTGATTGAATATATCAACAAGATGTATGGTAAAAAATGAAAATATGTAAACAATTGATAATTTGTGTACGCAAACAATTCTGGGTATTTTTTCCCATTCGGAAGACAGTTGTAGTTGGATATGTTGGATTGGAAAACCATAGCACCTAGGGCGCGATCCCAAATTGGATGGGGTGACTGGCATACTTAGACGGACATTTTCAGTAGCAGTTACCAACCGTGCTTGGGAAAAGTAAAGCTCTCCGAGAGATGTCTGGATGTAAGGGTGTACCGCGTTGGATGACGAAAAGACCACATTTTGAATAATTACAAATTGATTTGGAAAATATCAATATTATGAGGAGTGAATTTTATCTCGTTGAATCAAAGAAGCGGTACCGTGAGAGCCAAAATTGTATGTGATATCGCAGATCTGAAATGGCTTGTGAAATTAGGTAGATCTGTTGAAAGAGAGTTTATTCTTTCAATTCATGAGATAAAGGATAAACAAAGAGTAACTACACTGATATAGTTTATTTTTCATTCGAAAGCTGGTTCATTGGAAATGAGGTGCAGAAATTGCCTCTTTTCTCATCATAATTAGTATTCTTGAATCACAACCTGATACACTCATGAGTGGAAAAGAGTCCTCATAAATATATTTGTCTAGGATATCCGATACCATGTCATTCCTAGCTGACATTACCCTTCTGAAGACTTCTGAGAGTTATTCGGAAGAGTACAGTCTGATGACGGAAGGAACAATACTGAAAAAAACAAAATTATCCATCAATATTTTGTTAGATGCAAGAGCAGAAATATGTATGTACCGTCGTTCAGGAATGACGACTTTCTGGCAGAAACTCGTGTCTATACCAAACTTTCCCTTGGGGCTGGAAAGTCTGTTTTATATAATGTTGGCGTATCTATTCATCTCTATTCATTGGGCTTATCTCTTTTTTAGAGTACGAATAGAAAGACAATTTATCTGCTTACCGGTTGTCGACACCGGTCGGAGTCTGAAATTACTAATGTGTTTGGAACGAGAGTGAACAAAAAGAAAGCAGGCTAAGACTTGTCGGATCAGGCAATAAGCGCTGGTAAAAATTCACGAAGAGAATGAGCTTCGTCCGTCAAAAATATATAGGGAACTTGTACCGCTGTTTCTGCTGAATGAGCTGTTTGAGTATTTGTGTTTCTAGTCTGAAATCAAAAACTTGAAATGTTTCTCCTACCATAACCTCCTTCGTAATTTTATAACTATGAATTGATAGTTTACATCTACTACTGCATGCCGGCCTGCCTTCCTGCCTGTCTGCCTGCATGCATGCCTGTCTGCTTGCCTGCCTGCATGCCTCCCTGTCTACCCGCCTGTTGCTCTATTCATTTTTTTCTCTGTATTTTTCTTATAAAACACTGTTACAGTTTGTTTCTTCTAGCGACGGAATCTTGAGTCACAGATGAAAAAAATGAGGAAGTTATCATAACTTTCGGGTAAACACGAGACGAAAAACAGATGAATAACATTGAAAACAAAGACGATCAGGTCGGGGAAACTAAGAGTTGTATGTTCGTTAACTCATGAAGGATTTATAGGGAAATTGAATGAAAATTATAGTGGTTTTTATGAGTGGTCTATAGATAATAGATCAATAAATAATCCAGTTTGCGAGTGTCATCACAAAATCAAGATAATCAACAATAATGACGCTTGACATAAGTTACTAAATGGTAAGTTGGAAATCTTGCAGGCTAACGAGGAAGGAAAATATTACGGTAATCTAGAAACCCGTTATTTATAATTATACACTTCTAACTACCAGACTAGAACAAAAACCACGTGACCAAATAAACTCTTGTGACAAAAGAACACGAAAACTGCCTCAAAAAGGTTTCCACCTAATTAATTACACACGACTATTTTTCTGACCTTCCAGTTCTCTGAATAAAACTGAATATCATGAAATCGTACACGGCTCTTTTTCTAAAAAATACAATGGTGTTCTTATGGAGTAAACACTACTCTTTTTTTGACATCAAGGATCCGCCAGGTAGAAAACCTGAATGGCACCAGTTTCCTGCTATTTTTTGGATTCACCTATTTTTAGCATGTACTAGACTTAGATTACTATTAGATTATTTTTTACAAAGAAAGAGTAGTATAAAATAAATGTGTTTCTTTCGAGTTGATATTTTTCATTTTGAATTAAATATCATCGGACCTATTACCTAATATTAATGAAGATATAAGATACTTTTATGTTTTGAATCACATTTAAAACAATCCAACCACATCCCTCAAATTGTCAATTCCATTTCTCCTTCAGTATAAAATTAACATTGGAATTTACTCGCATTCAAATAACTCTAGTCTGAGTTTTGGTCAGAAAAGATAACTTTTCGTGCCAACATATTCAAAGTCAACCATCTCCCTTTTTCTCTACCTAATAGTATCTACTTCTCATTCATAGATGAAAATTATCATCGGAATTACCCCTCATTCTTGGAAATTATACATAATTTCGTAGAATGTCTTCACCATTCTTATGAATGGCCATCAAATTTATTTCGGTGGGAAGCTACCTGCAGCGGCTAGGGTCATTTTTAATGTCTGCTACCGGAGTGTCGGCATATACAGGGCGTATTTTATTTTTAACGAATACTTCTGAAAATGTCTCTTCATAATATTAAATTTTTTTCTTAAAAGAAAAACATTTCTATGTAGTCCTACGATTTGAAAAGGCGGTTCTACGAGGGGCGTGAATATTTGGTGGTAGTTACTCCCTTCATTAAAAAACGAGAGGTGTGTCTGTGGGCGGGGTTTGTGGACACAAAAAAATGAGCTTCGTTCTGATTGGCCAGAGAAAAAAACGGAGGGGGGTCATCCGATATAACCAATCTATCTACTCATTGCCACTTTATAAGATTAATAAGATGACGTTTCAGATTTTCACTATGTAGTTGTTTTTTTTTTAAATACGGCCCTGTTATGATTATTACAGATTGCAAAGCATTCTGAAATACTAGGACAAGCTGTAGATAAAAATAAAAGGCTCTTTTAACACAAAATAAAAGACGCGAACGGCCTATAGTTCTTTTTATAAGTTAGTTCATAAATGAACTCCCGATTTTTTATATAACCGGATCGGTCCATATTGCCTTGTGTCCATGTGCCGATTTAAGGAAAACTGTTGTATTCGAATTCTGTAAACAGCATCTGGAAGTAGAGATCAATATCCACAATTCGTATATTTTGAATTTTTACCTAAGAGGTGGGAAATGTTTAGAAAATGTCATTGAAAGTTCAAAGTGCGTCCGAAGTCACTCGAAGTCGCACTGAAGTTAACTCGAGTTGAGTTCGGGCGATTTCGGGTGCACTTTGAAGCATTTAGAGTAACGTCCAGTGACATTTTCAATACATTTCCCACCTCTCCGGGGAAAATTCGTTTTTTCTATACGACCAGATCGGTGCATTTTTCACTGAGAAAATCCGGGAAAACCTCGAAAAAGAGACCATTTTTCAAAAATTCATAATTCTTATATATCTGAAGCCGGACGAGCAATATTGCGGAAACTGATAGATAATGACATGTGGTTTAACTGTGCGCAAGATGGCTTGTCAAAGGCTTTGTATTTGATGCTGTTGACCATCGATTACTTTTGCAGACCCTAGAAAATAATGGTATCACAGGAATTTGTCTAAAAATACTTGAAAGCCATTTGCAAAATAGAGAACAGGCCGTAAGAGTGGGTGATACAAAAAGTAGTCCAAAAAAATTGAGTATGGTGTATTCCAAGGCACGGTGTTGGGTCCAATTTTGTTCAATTTGTACCTCAACAACTTAATTGGATTGAACACCGTTGGCAACATAATAGTTTATGCTGACGATACTGCAATCTTTTATGAAGCAGAAACATGGAACGAGCTTAAAAATAAAGTAGAGACAGATTTTGTTCTACTCAAACAGTGGTTTGATCATAGACTCTTGACAATTAATTTGGCCAAAACAAACTTTCTACAAATCAGTTACAACATATCTAACGTCTGCCATTTGAAAACATCAACGTGACTGCACGAGGAAATACTTTTACCATCCATTCCTTGAGAGAAATCAAGTATGTAGGTGTATCTATAGTTAAATAGCAACCTGAAATGGGATTACCATATACGATATATTATTAAAAAACTGCAAACAGTCCTTTACAAATTCCGTTGTCTAAAAAATTATTTGCCAACGAAAGAACTGGAATTTCTGTACTTTGCTCTTGTTGAAAGTTACTTAAGATACGGCATAATTACCTCGGGTTCAGCTACACGAGTACATTTAACTCCTTTAGAGATACTGCAGAAAAGATTCCTCAAACTAATAATTTCAAAAATCTCGAGGTTTTCGTCAGACCGTTTGTATGAAGAATGTCAAATAATGAACATAAGAGAATTATACTTTTTTTGTACAAACGTGAAGTATCAATTCTGTGGTAATAAAACAAGCTCTAGAAATCACCAACATAATACAAGATATCGCGCACAACTCGCTTACCCCACTATCGTGAAAAAATCAATTTCACAAAGAGCATTCTTCTTTTGTGTGATTGAATTGTATAGCACATTACCAAAAATGATGAAAAATATAATATCGGAACCACTTTTCAAAAAAAAAAAAAACATAGAGCTGTTCGTTTTTCAGAGAGATAGACAATTTGTTAGGAATTAACAAAAAATTTAAACTTGCCCTTCATGTGAATAACGCTCTTTTCATACATGTGTGCATTACTTTTCTGCATTTTTCAGCATTTTTATTTCAATTTTAATATTGTATATCATTTTATCCTATCACATTTATAATCTTTTATATCAATAAAAACTATTATGTATGAGTGAGTCCCCCAAATGTAAATATTATTTCCACGATATAATTCTTTTGTACATAATCGTCTAATTCTCTTCATTGTAGGTACCTATTATCTGTTGTGATATACACATCATGTTATTTTAAATATTTCCGTAGAAATAATTTTTTAACCATTTCATAATTTGTTGTACAGTTATGTTCAATGAAGTGTTGTACAGCAATTTCTGAGTGTTTTAAATCAGGCTTATTGAAATGTGTCACTGAAGCTGTCATTGACAATACCTTTCAGTCAAAGTTATGATAGATAGTTGTCATTATGCCTGTAATGAATTTAGTTCAAAGGGCACAAATTATTGCTTATTTACAAGACGGGGTACCTATAAGGGCAGTTGCTCGTATGATGAATACAAGCAAAAATACAATTCTAAAAATAAAACAAAGATGGGAAAGAGATAGGACGTTAGAAGTGAAAAAAAAGCGGCGGGAAGATTACGAATTTCAACTGGAGACGAAGACAATGCTCTCATACAATATTTGCAATGGAACCCGTTTGAAATATCACGTGTTGCTGTAGAGCAAACCAATTTCCCAGGATCGAGAGTAACTGCATGTCGAAGAATTAAGAATTCGGCCATGAAAAATTGCGTAGCAGCAAAAATAATTAAACTTACCGATGAGCATAAACAGGCAAGAATACTTTTTTCCTTAAACAATCTTCTGCGGGATGATTGGAATAGAGTGGTATTTACAGACGAAAAGGTTTTTCAGTCTACATTTAATGGTCATATTAGAGTATATCGACCCAGAAACACTAGATTTGATGAACAGTTTGTGAATAACTACGACAGATCTGGACGATTTTCAGTGAATGTTTGGGCATGGTTGAGTATTCACGGATTTGGAGTTTGTTGGACGACTGACAACCGGTTCAATGCAGTGAACTATATGAATATTTTAGAAAATGTAATGTTACCAAGTGTCTCAGAACATTTTCCTGATGGTGATTTTATTTTTCAACATGACAATTGTCCAGTGCATGCTGCTGGCATTGTCAGAGAGTGGATGGAAAATAATAATATAGAGACAATGTTATGGCCTGCGAAGAGCCCCGACCTCAATATTGTAGAAAATGTGTGGGGTCTGATGACAAAAAAACTGTATAATATCAACTCTCGCCCGGAAAGTAAAGACAAACTCAGCAATGCGATAGAAGAGATCTGGGATGAACTAAGTGAAGATCCGGAATTAACGAGAAGTCTGATTTCGTCGATACCTCGTCGACTCAATGAAATTATACAATTGGATGGGGCAACGACAAAATAGTGAGATATTTTCATGTTTAAATACTTTTTTAATTTCAAATGTGATCACGAGTCAAATAGTAAGATGTAGTTTCATCAACTCAGTAAAATAAACGAATATATTTAAAATTTGCCATTTCAATGAAGGACCACAGGAGTTATTTTGTAGTCAAAACCTTTTACAACACTTTTTTGAACTTTGAAAAAATGGAAGGTAAGTTTACACAGCACAATCGCTGTACAACACTTCATTGAACAGAACTGTACCTTTTGAATTACTGATTTTTTAAATTTATAAATGTTTTTCAAAAATATGGTATCACCTGTTTTAACCGTTATTTTTTGCGAAACAAGTCCAGTAGCACTTAACGCACTCTAAACTTTATTCATTACTTTTTTCCAGTGTAAACTGTATTTTGTATAAATCCTGAATGAAGTATATTATTATTATTACGGAATCTTTTCAAATGCGTCGATTTAAGGGAAATCATCTTTTTCAAATTTTGTGAACGGCGTTTGGAAGTAGACATGAATATCTACAATTTGTACAAAGTGCACCCGAAGTCGCCCGAACTCAACTCGAGTTAACTTCAGTGCGACTTCGGGTGACTTCGGACGCACTTTGAAGCGTTTTGATCAACTTTTAGTGACATTTTCAACACATTTCCCACCTCTCAGGTGAAAATCCAAAATATAAATGGTAGATATTGATCTCTACTTCCAGATGCTGTTTACAGAATTTTAATACGACAATTTTCCTTAAATCGGCGCATCTTGCAAGATGTGCCCTTAAAACCTTTGTAATACTGAGTAATTTTAATACCCTTACATTACTAACTGGGGTACTTTTGTACCCCACCTTGTATTTGTATATATATATATATGTATATATATATATATATTTATATAAATAAATACAAAAATAACAAATTTTGTTTGAATATATCAATGAGTTTTACAGATTATGCAGTACAAAAATAATTCAAAATATAAAAATCAACTCATAAAATATGCATATTAAGATATTAATTATTACATGTGTTACATATTATTTTCTTCTGGCTGTGTTATATACAAACAAACTGTCCGCAATTTTCCCACTTGTTAGGGGTTTTCCGATCACTTCTCCGAGGACAAAGAGTACAACGTCCAGATGTTCTTCCACCTGCTGGAACTACTGGACGACAGCCTAACTAAGGAACGACCGTAACCATATGGTCACGAATTGTTTGATGAAGCCTGTCTTTTTTACCAAATCTCCTAACTATGTTTTCTCTTGTAAGTTCTTTACCCGAGACTTAACAAAAACTTGCGCCTTGCATCCAAATAGGACTTATTCCACGCGGGGTATTTTGTTTTCCACAAAATAAAGGAATGCAGTGTCAATCATGTGTCCAAAAATAACCATTGGCCATCTATTTGTTATGCGACGGGTAGTAAATTCTTTTGTCATTTTGTCTGTCGTATCAACGGCACCTTTGGTCTTGTTGTAGTGAAGGATAATCTCGGGTTTGTGCATGTTTCCCTCATCACTTACTTGGTCCATAGAATGTTCAGTCGATAACAAAATAACTGCCTTATTTTTTACAGCTGAATATGAGACCATGTTATGGTCTTTAGTAAAGGCAAAAATACTAAAAGGGGACGGTCGAGAGCTTTTGGGAAGAAGTTCTTTTGGAATAAAGGTTTCCTTTTTTCGAACGGTTCCACAAAGGGTCAAATTTCTAGCCAAAAGTTTATCAGCCAAACTTTTAGACGTAAAAAAGTTATCGGTGGTTGTCCCATAACCACCTTGTAAGTGTTCAACCATATCAAGAACCACCCTTTCACCTTGATTCTTTTCCACTATATTATTTTGCTTTCCCAAATAGATCTGCAGATTGTGGGTGTAAGAGTTCGTAGCATCACACATAGCCCAAACTTGAATCCCATATTTGTATGGTTTACTTTTCATGTAGACCCGAAATGGGGCACGTTCTCTGAAACTCAGCAGTTGCTCATCTACTGTCATGTGTGTTCCAGGATACATCATAAGTTTTAAATTTTGTACAAATAAGTCAAATATATGTTTTATTGGAGGTAATCTATCTAAAATTTTACGTTCTGCTCTAATATGTAAATCGTCAAAGCGAAGAAATCTCGCCAATCCACGAAATCGATCTCTTGACATGGCAGCAGGAAAAATGGGTCTGCAATAGCACTTATCTGTTGTCCATAACATTTCGGTCGATTCCTTTGTAGCTTTTAGAGCACCTCCATAAATCAAAAGACCTATATATGCTTTTATTTCGATAAGGTCAGTTGGCATCCATTTTCTTTTATTTTCAGGATTTTCCTGATTCCACTTTTCATGTTCATAGAGAGCTTTCTTATTTGTTTCTACAACAATAAGTTCTAAGATTTCATTAGACATGAAAAGAAAAAACGTCTCCTTGATACTTTCAAAATCCTTACTGTAATTTGTAAGGCCCAATCCATGCCTGATTATGTTCTTGGATGTAGATTTAGTACCTCTCAGTGGTCTTTTGCACCACAGACTGCCATCCTTACTAGTGAAAGTAGACATTGATACAAAGTCATCGTTATCAGACAAGAGCTGACTATGCTCGTCAGTCGCCAAAATTTCATCCGGTACAGCATCAATTTCTTCGACTGTGTCCTCTTCTTCACTGTCTTCCTCCTCCCAAGGAAAATCTTCCCCAAGATCAAGATTTCTGTCTGTTTACATTTTGAGGCTTTTCACCAGCAATTTTCTATCATCTAAATAGATTTCGTATAAGTAACAAAAGTAAAATAGTAACACATGTCTAATAAAAATAAACAAGCATTACTTACCCGACAAATCAAAATTCCAACCAGTTCGAAATAACTATAGATATAATAGCGCGAACACACACATAACCAAGCAGACTGTTATATACACTATAAGAGTCGAAATCAATGTGAGCGAAAGAGATCCTACAAATCTGAACTCGAAAAAAGACAGGAAACAACTTGACTGTTAGAGATTTCGCACGACTACGTACATTACTAGCTGGGATATTTTTGTACCCCATCTACTTTGAACGTCTAAAAATACTGAATGGCATGGTTTTTCCATTTGAAATTTTACATAACAATTAGAAAATATTTAGAAAGAGCAAAATTAAAAGGATTATCGGATATTAATACGCAAATAGAAATTATCGCCATAACCACGAAAAAATACCAATTTGAGGAACAAAATTACCCCACTTAGTATTACGAAGGTTAAATTGTTGTATAACGCGATTGTGAAAAAACTACAAATCGGACAGAAAACATCTTGCTCACAGTTGAACAACATATTATCATCTATCGGTTTCCGCACTACTGTTTGTCCAGCTTCAGAGTTTTTGAAAAAGGGATTGTTGAACGATTCCTCCAATACTTTTTGAGATAGTCGCAAAAAAACAAAAAAGTTGAAATTTTTTTCACTATTTTTTGTTTAAAAAATTCCACTAAGCGATTTTGCTAGGGCGAAAACTGGGATTTTCATCAACGAACTATCTTATTAAAATTATTATAGGCAATTTGCGTCTTTTATTTTGTGGGGAAAAAACCTCTATAGCTTGGTCCATACGCCCTTATATCACTTGTAGTTGTTTGAATATGTTTTTCTACGACAGTGCGTAAACTAAGCTTTTACGCACTGCTGACAGTGCGTAAAGTAATAGTTTTTCGCACAAATGCGTAAAAAAATCATCTGAGCGTAAAATATTCAACTGTGCGTAAAGTAATTTTTTAGACACTGTTCATACATTCATGCATTTTGGAAAAATACAGTATTTTGCATCAAATATAACTCGGAAGTCTTTACCTGATAATACGACGACAATTCTTAACATCAAACATTCAAATTAAAGATATAATTGCTACAATTTGGCAATAGAAAAAACTTTGCATGAAACACATTCGTAATGGGCTTTTTTGTACTCACGTGTTTGTTGAACTCGGCTGCGCATCATTCAACGAACTTCACGCTCATACAAAAAAGTCCTACTTTACGAACTTGTATCATAAATAGCTATTTTAGCTCATTTCAGATATTACTTAAAATCATTCAGGAAATCCATGCCATGTACATACTTAGTGGGTATGGAAAAAGAACAAATGCCATTATTGACAATTTATTGAAGTTACAATACAAAAGTTAATTGGGTACGTGGTCTTTTAATTTGTGTAAAAATGGATAGAAATTATTCTTTTACTGAAAAGTTCGTTGAAGTTAAAATGTTACATTCTGTGTCATTCTAATCCTCGAGAAGCTGAGCAAATGTATTTAAATAATTTTCCTGAAAAATTACATCCAAACGAATAGATATTTGGAAGAATCATTGCAAAATAATTGGAGTATGGCTCATTTAAAAAACCAGTTGTTGATACTGTAGTATATTTATAGTCTAATTCACTCTAAAATAATTTATTTAACGAAATACAATGATTCATTAACACAACATAATACTCTAATTTATATAACAATGACGGAACTATTTATATTCGACTTTCACTTCACTGACTGTCCCCAACTCGGCTGCGTGGTTCTTTTTATATTCATTGTTCACTTCTTGGAAAGCTCTGGAAATTTCTTGAAGTCTCGAATCGTCCAGATTCTTCTCGGTGCATAGCGCATCGACAGTCATTCGCGGTCGGGCGCTGGCTACGACAGAGTTCAGGTCCGGCATCGCCCGCAGCTTTGCGACAATACAAACATATTGCAATAATCAAACTCAAAACAATGTGCTCCTGGCTGCAAAGGAAGACGCTTCATCATCGGTTAGAACCATAGAAAAAGTTACAGGAACGCCAAAATCTACGAAAAATTTATTTTGCGTAAAAACAAATATCATCCGTATAAATTTCGGATCTGCCAAGGACTAAGGCTGAGCGAAGATATGAGGCGAATTGCATTTTGTGAGTGGTATTCCAGACAATGTCAAGAGGATGAAAATTTGAAAATTTTGTCGAATATTTTTTATTGTCTGATGAAAATCAAAAACGAAATCTTCAACAGTCGAAATATGCATTTTTGGTCCAGAGTACAAAATTCCTAGACACCAATACCGTTTTCGAAATCCTATAGTACCTACTTTAAAGTAAAATTTTCGAGGAAATCGACAACAGTCGTCCTCAGTATTTGGAGATGTCTTTCAGCATTTAGTGTGTCTTTATAAATAAAAGGGGCTTATTTTATTGTCCCTTTAAAATATAGAAAACATTTAGGTCAAATTCTTCTTGATTATGATCAACTCAAAAATGCTTACTCCTTCTATTGAAAATCCCAATCCTCGTAAATTTTAAATCTATGCTTAGAATTATTTTTGAAAGAAAATCCGATCACCCCCTTGTATGTATTGGAAGGAATTAAGATCTTGAATTTTGGTAAATTATACGGATGCATTTCGTGATTTTCCAAAATACGATGTTCTGAAGCATGTGATACACTCAAATTTTTTTCTGTACTATAAGAATGGAAGCTTCTGGATATGCATAAATATATTACCAAACGTTAAACAATATTTTTCTCATTTAAAGTAACAGGTTTTGGCAATATTGGAAGCGCTTTTAACTTTGAGCAATAGTTAAAGAAATTATTTTGTAATCGTACAAACTTCCTCTCGTTCATTGGTGTTAATTCAGATTTCAGGATACACTTAGTTGAATTTTCAGCAAGTTCTGGCAATTATTATTTTGATCTCCTTGTCCGTGTATGATATACAGTGACCGCCAAAAAGTATGTACCATATGGGAAAATTTTTTATTATTGGAGTATTGGAAAAAATATTCTGGGGAAAAGTTTGTGCATGTCCGATAACCTAAAAATCGATTTTGACACATGTCACGTGATCGCTAGAATGGCGGCAAAATCAAAAAAATTGCAATGCAAAGGCAAAAAAAGGGGTAAGATGGCAAGATATCAAAAAAAGTTATTTGAAAAAGTCACTTAGAATTCAATTTTATACACAAAGTTTCAAGAGATAATTCAAAAAAATTGAAAACAGCAATTTTTTAAAATATTTTCTCATCTATTTAAAAATATTATTATTTTTTCTTATGAATAGCTTGACTATACTGAAACATTTGCATTTTAATGATAATGACAAAACTTTCTCATTTTCTCCACACCAGAGGGCACTAAATTAAGAAAAAAATTGGTTTTTGCCAGAACCCTCGCTGTTACATTGGTTCTTATCTAACAGTTATATCAGAATTCCAAGACTATTGTGTTGATATGGCAATCTAGAAACACCATGTTTCCTGATTTTAATTAAGTTTCAATAATAATGCTGTATGAGCGTTTTACTTTGCACATAAACTTTAAGAATCTTTAATTTGACGCACTATTTTCAAGTTTATGTGCGAAGTGAAACGCTCATGCACGATTATCATCGGAACTTGATTATAATCTGGAAATTACCATGTTTTTGGAGTGTCATTTCATCACAATGGTCGTGGAATTCGGATATAACTGTTAGATACGAACCGATGTAACAGCAAGGGTTCTGACAAATTCCCATTTTTTCAATTTAGTGCCCTCTGGTGTGGAGAAAATGAGAAAGTTTTGTCATTATCATTAGAATACAAATGTTTCAGTATATTCAAGCTATTCATAAGAAAAAAAAATTTTTTTTAAATAGATGGGAAAATATTTTTAAAAAATTGCTATTTTCAATTTTTTTGAATTATCTCTTGAAACTTCGTTTATGTTTATAAAATTGAATTCTAAGTGACTTTTTCAAATAACTTTTTTTGATATCTTGCCATCTTACCCCTTTTTTAGCCTTTGCATTGCAATTTTTTCATTTTGCCGCCATTCTAGCGATCACGTGACATGTGTCAAAATCGATTTTTAGGTTATCGGACATGCACAAACTTTTCCCCAGAATATTTTTTCCAATACTCCAACAATAAAATTTTTTCCCATATGGTACATACTTTTTGGCGGTCACTGTATAATTACATAAGAACTCCGTTGCAATAATCAATATTTGCATTCATTTCGGGAAATTTTCTGAAACACTGGCAACAGCTGTTTATGAATCATTTTTGAAAGTCAACAAACTGTCGTAAGCTTGATATTTCCACGGATACCTAACAGTAAATTCATTAAACATTTATTATTTCCAAATAACCGGCTTTATTAGGAAATTTGATGATTTAGGTTTAGGAAAATATGTCATCCTAAAGCATTTTTCTTCATCTTCATATCGATTAAAATTTGAAAAAACGAACCTTTGACCACTTTTATGCATAACGGAAATAATAGTAATTTCAGCACGCCCTGTATGATAAAGAGTCGATTTTCTAGGTGTAATTTGAATACTTCAAGCTTGTTGAAACGTCCATCACCTTCCCGGACAAACTCCTTCCTCGTAGGATATCGATGTCACTTCCACAGTTATTGTAACTAGTTTGTGTAATTTTTTATTATCACTTATAACTCTATTACTAACTTGAGATTGAAACGGAGTTGTAAATGAACAGCTATTTATTATGTTAAGGGCTATATTATTTCATTGTTCCCGTATTAAGAATGCACTCAATCCAATCGGAGCTAACACCCTATTAAACTTTTATTGCAGACACTATCAAAACACGAAATGTGGATTTTATCTCGAACTTATCGTCAGTTATTTCTTGGCTAGTCATTTCAGTTCTCGTGTCAACTTCGCCTTGTTGTTCGTGCAATGATTTTTCATTGTTAGTCTGCCCACTCTCTTTCAGAAAGAAGCATTGGTAGAAGATTGAAGAGTGTACAAGCGCTTTATTAAATCTGCTTTGAAATATACGCTCAATGAAAAATTTAAAGGAAAAGTAAAACGACATCAAATTATCATGGTATGCCTTGTACCTCCAATAATTTAGAGATATTTGACCGTCCCAGCACAGTATATAGGTAAACAGAAGTATGTGCACTCCCAGTCGGCTCCCTTATCGAGTTGAGATTTTATTTTTTCTGGTATGCAGTGGTGCAAGAGAGGTTAGTTGAAAGCTGTTCTGTCTCAGTTGGTTTTACGTACAGTGTTCAGATCACAGATTGATTTGGTCGCGCCGTAGGTCGGCTAGGCGTAAAATTCAAGGTGGGGATGTCGACACGAATATTGCGGCAAGTGCACATTCTTCTGATTTCCCATATATGGTTCCCGGCAAGATTTGGCCAACCCAGAGCCAGATGCGGAATGATAGTAAACTCCCTTCTGCTGTTTCCGATTGTGGAGCTGAGAGATAGGTAAATGCATTGATACATTGGAACGCATGTAACTCAGTAGTCAAATTAATGCATTTATCCTCTCAAAATTAGTGACATCGGTGACGTGATTACTTCTACTTCTGACATAATTACGCAAGATACTATGAGATATTCTTATTGAAAAAAGTTCAAACTCAATTAAGTATAAATGTATGATTCATGCTATAGAAATTTCATTCTACCAATAGGCTGTCGGAGTCGTCGAATACAAAACATACTTCAATAATTTTAACGAGAATACTGTATATAAAGCACTGCTATCCATGACATTGAATGCAGTTGGCGAGAATGTCTTTGCTGTCCACTTATAATAATAATAAGTTCATTCTCAATTCTTAAGTCATTACACTACAGATTTATACCATATAAATAAACCATAAAAAGATCCCACGAAGTAATCTTGTAGTGGGATATTCATTGATTTGTTTTGATTCAATTATAAAACTCTAAAACATTCTTTGTGATACTTTACTAGTTAGTATTAAATGAATTATCTTTTCAACGATATGTAATTTGGAAGAATAAAAACTCGAAGTCATCTCCACAATTTCATATAAATGACTGGTTAAATGGTAATGGATAGGCCAATAACCATCGAACAGTTAGATTTTGGAAAAGTACATGTTTCAGACCTATATAGGTCCATCATCAGCTTAATAAATTCTACAAAAGAAAAGAAAGGGGTAATGTAACTCCAGGTACCAGAACACATTGTACAGCATACTTACATGGAGAAGAAAAACACATGTTATGTCAATATGGTGAGGCCATTCATAAAAATTGTAAATAAACTAAACTACACATCTAATATAACAATGAAGCCATATTATTAAGTGATGCTGCTTTTAATAATATGGCTTCATTAATTTTTTATTAATTCTATGGTATTTTCTTACGGAATCCTATATTTTCAAGTTTTTTGAGTAGATGTGAATGCAAAACTGCAACAAAGGCATTTGATGAGTCAAGAAATATAGTTAGAGTTGGTATCTTTTTATCTACTGAATCATATATTTTCTGTGTGAAGTAACATATATTATTTCATCTTGTTCTGTTATACTTTTTCTGAATCCAAATTATTTCTTTGATATAAAAATTTTGTAAGGAATTTTTCTTCTATATTTCAGAATTCTTGAAATAGTTTTGCTAAACTTGAAATCAGTATTATTGCACTATAATTTTGTATTTAGTCACAATTTGTAAATTGGTTTGCTAAAACCAATTTTGAAACCTTTGGAAATTTTCCTGTATAAAAATAAAACGTATATACAGTAAGGTCCTAAATTAATTTTCTACGTAATTATGAATACCAATGAAAAATCCTGAAACAGGTCAATCTTTATATATGAAACTACACTTTCTCAATAAAATTATTCACCTTCCCCTTCAACCCCCTAGGGGTAATAGCTACACCTATGAAAATTTCAAATGAAAAGGGGTAGCGTGTGATGTCGTGTTTAAAAGGGTTTTCCATTCTCTATTCAAAATAGAACTTTGTGATTTTTGGAATTCTATTTCAAACAAATAAAAAGCTCTAGAGTCAAATACCTGTCTCGATTGACTATTAGTTATATTTTTGCCAAAAGAGTTAAATAGAATTAAAAAACGGCAAATCTCCTGGACTAGACGGTTAAACATCTTATTTGCTTAAAAAAGTAATTGTAACATTTTCCTACTTGGCAAATGCCTATCACACTTCAAAATCTCAAATATTAAACCCTTATACAAATCTGGTGATAAATCAAGAGTCACAAACTATCGACCAATCTCACTTTTGTCAAATATAATTAAAATGTTTGAAAAATCGTAAAAAGCAAGGGTTATGAGTTACGTAATTAAAATTAAAATATTGAAAAATAACCAATTCGGATTTCAAAAAGGTAAGTGTATCTGATAGATCTCTTATCGATTTCTACTTTGTTCAATCCTACAAATTATTTATATGTATATTGATTATATTGATGAATAAAGTTTCTAATAATAATATCTATATGGTGATATTGACAAGGCATTGCCTGCTGCTGGTGTATTCCTAGACTTTTGATATCGTACAACATGAGCTGCTTTTACAAAAACGGTCAACGCAACCAATTCAATTTGAAGTTCCACAAGATACTGTTATGGGACCCATATTCTTTTTGACATATATATTGTGGTGAAGCTGCGGGCGATGCCGGGCCTGAATGCTCACGTACGCCGCGCGTGACCGCGAATGACTTTTGAGGCGCTATGCACCGAGAAGAATCTGGACGATCCGAAGGCTTGCCTGAAAATTCAAGAGCATTCGGAGAAGTGAACGGTTAATATAAAAAGAACCACGCAGCAGAGTTGGGACAGTCAGTAAAGTGAAAGTCGAATATAAATAGTTCAGTGAATGTTATATAAATAAGAGTATTGTGTTGAAGTTATTGAATCATTGTATTTCGTTAAATAAATTATTTTAGAGTGAATTTGTTTAAATATACTACAATATCAACGATTTACCCGACCATGATATAAACAGAAAATGCATATCATATGCAGATGATACAGTCGTTCTGGTGAACGGAAAAACTTGGGAGGAAAAAAATAATATGCAGAATTCTATGAATATCATAAAAAATTGGCTCGATACCAACCTTCTAACACTTAAATGGGACAAAACTAAATGATGGCCATTCTTACATACAGCCGCAAAAAGCCAAATTTTAAGGAAATATTCTTACACAATTGGTGATCTGAATCCAATCTGTAATTGTGCATCATAAATAGAAGTAGTTGAAGAAATTGAATATTTGTGAATCAACTTGGATACAGGCATGCGATTTGATGATCAAATAAAAATAACTGCATCCAAGCTGCGAAGAAGTCTATTTATGAGTAAGGTTATTCTGGACTTTCATTGTATAAAAAAGAACAAAGAAAAATTCAATTCTCTGCAATTTTTAATCACGACGTTTCAACTGTTAAAATCTACAGTCGTTATCAAGTGTATAATGCGACAATATCAAGGATACTTCTTATATATGCTGTGGATAATTTTGTGTCATTAGCCTAGGGGTAATTTGGCGGTATTCAGGTAAGCTTGTTAATTACAGTGCCAGGTCCCTCCGGTACAGCATTGTTAATTCTTATCGCAATTTCAATTGATCAATGCCACTAATTAAGGGTTTGCACACATTACGGATTCCTATGCTAGCTTGACTAAAGTCTTTGTTGTTCATAATATATGCACTCTTTTTAAACTTCCTTCTATACCAGCCCTCTGCTTTATGGATGACTTCGGCTTCAGTCCATTTTATGTTGTGTTGGGTCGTCCAGACATGATCCGCAACTCCTGACTTCGATGTTTCTCCTCGTTGAGTGTTTCTCTTGTGTTCAGCGAGTCTAACGCTAAGTGGTCTCTTAGTTTCTCCAAGATAAGCTCCGCCGCATTCACAAGGGATGCGGAAGATGCAGTTTTTGGAGTCAATGTCAGCGTAACGTGGTCTGATCTTTGTGAGATGGCTGCGAATAGTGTTACCTGACTTGAAACATGTTCGTATTTTGTATTTCGACCCAATTCGCTTTATTCTTTCCGATAGACCTCTAACATACGGAACGCACAGGGTGGCTTGTGTGGGCTCATCTGGTTTCTTATCCCCCCTGCGGGCTAGAATCTCTTCTATATGTTTTTTGGGGTACTCATTTCGTCGCAGATCTTTCTTGATATTTTCCAATTCGATGGTAAGACTTTTATCTATCACCAGCGATCGAACAACCTCTATCTTAGTAGCACCATGATGGTTCGATTCGAAGTTCAGGTATTGTCCGGTGTGAGTCGGCTTTCTGTATAGTGATGTTTAGCACATTATCATTGTTCTTTTAAACTTTCACGTCTAGAAAAGGTAAACCGTCTTGGTATCCTTTTCCATCGTGAAGTTTATGGATTTTCTGATGTTATTCAGATGTTCCAAAAAGACGTCAAGGTCTTGAGGTTTCTAGTGGGCTCTCAGATGTGGTTGAGATATGTTGACGACACGTTTGTCATATGGAACCACGGAGACGAGGACCTTGACGTCTTTTTGGAACATCTGAATAATATCAGAAAGTCCATAAACTTCACGATGGAAAAGGAGACCCAAGACGGTTTACCTTTTCTAGACGTGAAAGTTCAAAAGAACAATGATAAGTGCCAAACATCAGTATACAGAAAGCCGACTCATACCGGACAATACCTGAACTTCGAATCGAACCATCATGGTGCTACAAAGAGAGGGGTTGTTCGATCGCTGGTGGACCGTGCCTACAACCTATGTAACACAGATAAAAGTCTTACCATCGAATTGGACAATATCAAGAAAGATCTGCGACGAAATGGGTACCCCAAAAAACATATAGAAGAGGTTCTAGCCCGCAGGGGGGATAAGAACAAGAAACCAGATGAGCCGACACATGCCACCCTGTGCGTTCCGTATGTTAGAGGTCTATCGGAAAGAATAAAGCGAATTGGGTCGAAATACAAAATACGGACATGTTTCAAGTCAGGTAACACTATTCGCAACCATCTCACAAAGACCAGACCACGTAACGCTGACATTGACTCCAAAAACTGCATCTACCGCATTCCTTGTGAATGCGGCGAAGCTTATTTATCTTGGAGAAACTAAGAGACCACTTAGCGTTAGATTCGCTGAACACAAGAGAAACACTCAACGAGGAGGAACATCAAAGTCAGGAATAGCGGATCATGTCTGGACGACCCAACACAACATAAAATGGACTGAAGCCGAAGTCATCCATAAAGAAGAGGGCTGGTATAGAAGGAAGTTTAAAGAGAGTGCATATATTATGAACAACAAAGTCTTTAGTCAAGCTAGCATAGAAATCCGTAATGTGTGGAAACCCTTAATTAGTGGCATTGAAATTGCGATAAGAATTAACAATGCTGTACCGGAGGGACCTGGCACTGTAATTAACAAGCTTACCTGAATATCGCCAAATTACCCCTAGGGTAATGACACAAAATTATCCACAGCATATATAAGAAGTATCCTTGAGATTGTCGCATTATACACTTGATAACGTCTGTAGATTTTAACAGTTGAAAGGTCGTGATTAAAAATTGCAGGGAATTGAATTTTTCTTTGTTCGTTTTTAGACAATGAAAGTCCAGAATAACCTTACTCAAAGTGAAACATTATCAACCACTTTAAAACAAAAGTCTATTTATTTTACGAAAACTGCGAAATTTCATGAACAAAGCGAACCTGAAAATTGTACCTATTTCATGCTTTATTTGAATCCATCCTGCAGTACGGTATCTTAGCATGGGGTAGCAGCTATGAGAATACAATCAATCCGTTGGATATGTAACCGAAAAGGGCTATAAAAATTATACTGCAGAAAACTCAAAGGTATTCTTCTCAGCTATTGTACTAAGATTGTACTAAGATTGAGGAAACTGTATGCATACAAAGTTTTTTTGAACATTTTCAAAGATCGAATCCTAATATAGTCTGTTAGTACGGAAAAATGTAACACTAGACCAAAATTTGAAAAATGCTCGTTTTAAAAAAGAATGCAAGAAAGGGCTTCTCACAGTTGATATCACGATATTGAACACAGTATTCATTTGATACTCAATCTACATCAGTACAGATAAGATTAGGTGGAAAACTCATAGTTAAATTCAACATCATTATTATAATATGTAATACTGTATTCTAATAAATTAATTAATGTCGTTTCGACCTATATGTAGTTTAGTATAGATTTAAACCAAATATTCTTTCATTCGTAACAGGTAATACAAATTATAAAAAAACAACAAATTTTATATTTTCACATAATTTTGTGGGACTACCTATAGCGGACATTACACAGCCTACTGTAGACATCCGTACGCGAGCACGTGGCATGAGTATAATGATACACAAGTGAACCCAATTTCATCTAGATCCCTCGTGAGCGGAGATGCCTACGTTCTCTTCTATGAGCAGGAAGGCACCTAATCGCTCCTTTCATATCATACTTTGTATTATTATATGTTTTATTTGTATTTTTATTGTTCTTTATTTAAAATATATTTAAAGTCTCAGAATAAAAAAAAATATTTTGTAAACCTTCATAATATTTCTAGTTAATGATATATTTTTATTCTCTTTACTCTCTTTCATTTATATAAAAATCAGCATATATTTAAATGTTATAGTACTATTGTTTATACAAATTCTTGTTTTCCTGTAAGAAAGTGTAGTCACGCGCTGGCATACTGCTGCCTTAGTGGCCATTTTTTATTTATTCCTGTATTGAGAATATTTAATGTATACAGGGTGTTTCATAATAAATGCGCAGGACTTCAGGATGTGATAGCTCGTCCAAAAATACGAAAAAAACTCTCTATTAACTTACCTTCTAAAATGCACCATTTTCGAGATACAGGGTGTTGAAATTTAAAAAAAATTTATTGTTTTTTGCGAATATCTCTGGAACCGTTTATCGCACAAAAAGAAGATCTCGTAGACATTTTCTACTCATAACAAGCTATGTTTTGTGCGGATTTTTTGATTTTTCAAATTCATAATTGGTGAAAATTTCGAAGGGGTAGTGGGTGTTTTTTCTCCAACTTCTACCCCACTAAAAAATTTACAGTTTTGAGCCTTCTATATGAACCGCCAATGTTTTCTACACAAAAAAGGTATTCTTGGTCATGAGCTCTAAAGTTGACCGTTTTCAAGAAAAATCAACTTTCATGTTGTTTAAATAATGTTTTTTCCTCGAAAAAATGCTGCGTGCATTGAAGCTAACAGCGGACGTTTCCAACACTTTAACTGAGTATGATTGTTATTATTTTTTTATTTTGCAATTAAGAAGTTAACGTTTGGTTTTGTTACTTGTTTTAACGTTTAAATAAATTTTGTATAATAGGAAAAAATTTATTTAAAAAAATTTACCATGTTTTTCAAAATGAAAGTTGATTTTTCTTGAAAACGGTCAACTTTAGAGCTCAAACCAAGAGAACCTTTTTTGTGTAGAAAACATTCTTCATACCTTTTCCAGTGGCGTAGAAGTTGGAGAAAAAAACACCCACTACCCCTTCAAAATCTTCACCAATTATAAATTTAAAAAAATAAAAAATCTGCAAAAAACATTGCTTATTATGAATAGAAAATGCATTCAAAATCTGTTTTTTGTGCGATAAACGGTTCCAGAGATATTCGCAAAAAACTATAATTTTTTTTTAAATTTCAACACCCTGTATCTCGAAAATGTTGAAATTTAGAGGATAAGTAAATAGATACTTTTTTTTCATATTTTTGAACGAGCTATCACATCCGGAAGTCCTGCGCATTTATTATGAAACACCCTGTATACAGGCCGTTTCTTTTATCATGTGGTAACATTGCTATATTCTAAACCGTAACAGATACGAAGACGATTAAATGGGAGAAAAGGTAACTATTGTGGAGAACAGTACAATGGTCAAAGAAAATTTACAGGGAGTCTCGCCCTTCCCGAGTTATACAGGGAAAACTAAAAATGCTGTTATTTGTTTTTTACGACTAGAATTGTTATTTCTGAAAATATAAAAAAATGGAAAAGGAAGGTTTTAATGTATTCTAAATGTACTATAAAAATGTAACAATGAATCTTTGATTAAATGTTTCGTGTCAACACGGCCACCATCAACATTTCTTTTCAAATACGGACCTGTCTGTTTTAGTACAAATATTGATAGAGCGATAAAATCACAATTCAGTGGTACATCACACTTGTCATTTTTATAACGTGTCATTTAAAATAACTAACATCATCAGTGACAACAATTTTTAATTACGGTCCTGTCGTTAGGTCGTTCATGGATTCCACAAAACCTATCTCTCCGATATAAAAATCATCAGTGACGCTTTGAATAAATGTATCTATTAAAAGTATGTTTACACTATAATAAAAGATATCTGTAGTTTCAGAGACGAACGATAGCAATTTACCTCGGAAATAAACTTACTTAAGAGTAGAAGAAATCAAACAAACAGAAAACAATTTATTTCATATTGAATTTTTGAGTGAAAATAAAACCAATACAGAAAATGAATTCTTCATGATAACCTACATTAAATGCTCGAATTGCCGACCTCTTTGTTGAGTGCACATAAGTCCATACAATTTCTGTGGCAATTTTCTAGCATGATGGGTGTAATGCTATTACATGCATCTCTTATTTTTTGTTTGAGATGGTCGATATCTGTACTAGTTGTCGAAAAAACTCTATCCTTTATGTATCCCCAGACAAAAAATCTAAAGGAGTCAGGTCTGGGGATCGAGCTGGCCAGGCAATTGGTCCATTGTTTCCAATCCATTTTCTTGGGAATATTGCATCTAAATGTTCCCTTACTATTGCTGCATTATGGGGAGGGGCACCGTCTTGTTGAAAATATTGTATTTCACGGCGGATGTTCAGTGGCAATTCATCTAAGTAGCCATCAAACTCATTGGATAAAAAATGTAAATACATTCCATGATTCAAATGCTCGTCGTAAAAGAAAGGACCTAGTATGTTTGTTCCCAAAATTCCCAACCAAACATTTATTCCGAACCTTTCCGGGAAATTGGTTTCTCTATGTAAATGTTCATTTGTATTATTCCACCTATAATGGATGTTTCTGTTAAACCAACCATTGTTGGTGAATTTTGATTCGTCCGTTCATATTATTTTATTACAAATATTTCCAACTTCCCTATTTCTACGTCTCAACCACATCGCAAATCGTACTCTCCTTCCGTAATCCCTTTCATTGAGGTGATGAACTTTGCGTATCCTGTAGCATTTGTATTTGTTCTTTTTCAAAATATTTCTGGTAGATTTTACAGAAATCCCTAGTTCGTGGGCAATTTCTCGTAAAGAACAATCTTGATTAAAAATATTTTTGTAACTGATCAATCCTAAATTGAAAAAAAATATTTTCGTCACTTTGTTAATCTTTATGAAGTAATATTTGCTTACCTAAAACATTTATTTGGTTCCGCATACTTCCAGTAACAACACATTTTCTAGTTTTATTTCTATCAAATGCACCACAGTCTCTCAAATTTCTTTCTAATCGTCTAAACATTTGAATGTTTGGAATACGACGATTTGGGTATAGCTCACCATACATATTTTTTGCCAAACGAGGATTTCTATTTGATTTTGCATAAGCAAATAGCATATCAGTCCTTTCGTCATTTGAATACATTTTTGATATGACTGAGTGTATAAACGACTGACAGTTCTTAACACGTATCAACAACTCATTTATTTGTCCTGCCATAGAAACCAAGCAAAGCCTACTTGTTTAAATATGGTAAATGAAGTGAGATGCTATTTAATTGTACCATATCACACAATAGTCGTAGGTATTTTGACCAAAAACTAATATTTTCGTTACTTCCAGGATTGAGAATTATAGAAATATTCAGTATGATAATTGATTCAGAAGAAATCAGCCTTGAAACAAGGATTTCTGTAATACAAAAATGCCCAAGAAGGAAAAATACGAATGTTCGTTGTGTTGGGGTATCTTCTTATCGAAATTATTGGGTGAAGTCTGAAGTATGCCAATAGTTGAATAGGATTTGAAGAAATCAAAATAATTTACAAAAGAACTAACGACAGGACCGTAATTAAAAATTGTTGTCACTGAGGATGCTAGTTATTTTAAATGAAACGTTATAAAAATATCAAGTGTGATATACCACTGAATTGTGATTTTATCGCTTTATCAATATTTGTACTAAAATAGACAGGTCCGTATTTGAAAAAGAAATGTTGATGGTGGCCGTGTTGACACGAAACGTTTAATCAAAGATTCATTGTTACATTTTTATAGTACATTTTAAATACATTAAAACTTTCCTTATAAATTTTTTTATATTTTCAGAAATAACAGTTCTATTCGTAAAAAACAAATAACAGCACTTTTGGTTTTCCCTGTATAACTCGGGAAGGGCGAGACTCCCTGTAAATTTTCTTCGACCATTGTACTGTTCTCCATAATAGTTACTTTTTCTCCCATTTAATCGTCTTCGTATCTGTTACGGTTTAGAATATAGCAATGTTACCACATGATAAGAGAAACGGCCTGTATAGGACATTTATGTTATTGGACGTGTACTCTGTACCTGTACCATTATCCTTAACTTTTGAATAAAGGATCATCATGAAATTAAATGAAATAATTTCATTTAAAATTTATTTTAGTTCGATAGACGTCGTTGGTATAGCCTTTCCAATATCAATACAACAACTCGTATAGGTTCAAAGAAAACACCGCAAGGTGTCGGCATATACAACGAAATTGTCGGTAAGGCTTTGAAACGAGTTTTTATGATCTGCAATTGATATCGGACAGACTGTAATTAAACAATTGAAAATAAACTTTTCTTGTTACCAACGTACAAATTATCGAAATTATGATTATCGAAATAAGTTTTTTTTTTTCTAAAACGAAAAATAGACCGCTCCTTCTCGTGAGCAATGCAAGAAACACTCCTTTCAATAACTTCAGGAGGAGTAGAAAGATTCAGCTTGAAGTTGGGAGAAACGAGTGTGGGATGAATTTCGGAAAACTCTCGAAATATACATTTGAAGGGAACGATAGGTATTTGGAATCGGTCCCTATATTTTTATACCGACAAAAAGCAGCTTACATTCAGAGTCGATGTTTTCATTACGCTCTATCTTGGTATACTTAAATTTTCAGTCATCCATTCAACAAGCATAATAAATTCATGAAGATGAGAAGTATACACCAAACAAGAATCTGGAATAATGAGGTATTATTTTTATACCTCTGGGAGTAATAATTTCATTATAAGAATGTAGGTATGTGACGTAAAGAGCAGAATAAATTTTCCTTCACAAAGCGTACACTTGTTTATGAGCGGTAAATATTCATTGAACTGAATTTATAAAGAGAAAAAATTACCTATTCTAACCGATCTTTCAGACAAGGGACTGAGTACTATTGAAGCTATTCTTTGTTTTCCTACGAAGTTTCTAATACTCCTGAACTAAATTCATTGAAAAATTATAGAAATGTATGTGTCATCCTCAGCTTCACATCAGTAAATGAATTTGTGATGGCAAAAAACAGTGAGAACTATGAAGGAGTAGAACCGACCTGGGATATTTTTCTTAGCTTAATTTCGAGTTATAGGAAACTCATGATTAAGAAAAAATATAGCACGTCCTTTTTTCGCTAATTCCGTGTAATTGTCCGTGAAATTAGTTATCTTTTCGATTTGTAACTCGAAATTAAGGCAAAACTCGAATTCGAGTTGTTACACTAAATTAACACCAATTTTGAGTTATAACTCGAAATTAGGACAATTAGGAAATATCACTGAATTCGAATTCGAGGTAAATCAGAATTAGATGAATTTGGAGTTGTAATTAACACTAATTTCGAGTTCTAACTCGAAATTGGGATATTTTCAAGTTGTAAATTGAAATTAAACTAAATTCGAATTCGATGTACGTCGAAATTAGACTAATTTGGAGTTGTTACTCGAAATTCACACTTATTTCTAATTATAAAAAAATGGAAATTCGGATAATTTCAAGTTGTTACACGAAATTAACACTAATTCCTAGTTATTACTCGAAATTAAGTAAATTTCGAACTATAATTCAAAATCAACACTGATTTCGAGTTACACAACTGCTAATCATGTTAAAAATTTCGCATGTCCGATCGATGCCTCCTTATGCTACGAATTAATACTAATGAGTTATAACTCGGAATTAGGATAATTTTTAATTGTAACATGAAATTAATACCAAATTCTAGTTATTACTCAAAATTGAGCAAATTTCGAGCTGTAATGCCGGGTCCAGACCAAGCAGACAAAACAACGACAAGACAAAAACATTCATGTTTCGCGACAAAGTGGCGACAAACTCGAAACATTTCTGCAACATTTTTGTCTTATTTTTGTTTTGTTTCCAAATTCAGAAACATTTGCAAGTCCCGTCTCGAGTCGGTAAAGATCAAAGGGTTTCTGTTTTGTCTGAATATTTTACGACAAGTTATCGTCGCTATGTGGACGGTGCGCACTGACAAAAGTAGGAGGCCCAGTGAATCAGTGAAAAATCACACAAATTTAGTGCTGTTGTTGTTGTAGTGGCGTACTAGTGTCTTTGCAAAAATGTCGGGGGAAAAAAGTGGAACACAGAAAATACTTGCAAATTAATAGAATTGTACAGGCTTCACAAACTTCCGGTATTATTACAGATATTGACTGCTTTGATACTTTTGACTGTGGTAAAAATCGCCTGTTGATAGAAATCTTAAAGTTATTGCTAACCTTTCTGTTACACTTATAGCATTTCTGTAGTTAGTATGTTTTCTAGCAATTTCAGGACCAACAATACTTATCAGATTCTCGAAATCTTCGGTGGACATTCTTAGAAAATTCTTAAAGCTTGCACGAATTGTCCAATAGTCCAATATCATCCTCACGTACCTAACTGGAGTAACAAATAATTTATGCCATAACTTTCTCGCATTTTTAAGCTTGGTCTCATTCAAAAACGTTTGCGTTTCTTTTTTCCAACATTGGATGACGTGGAAAGAAGGATATAACAACTGGCGGCTAGCAATAAATCTTAATTTTTTAAATTTTTTTCCTGGTGGAAACGCCACATGGTTACACAACGGATTCCCCACTACTAAATTTTGTTGCATATTTGTCGTTGTGGTGTGGACAGTTTGTCTCAATTTTGTCTTGTCTGAAGTTTTGTCGCAATTTTGTAGTGTTTTTGTCTCAAAATCGTGTTTCCTTTTTGTCTGCTTGGTCTGGACCCGGCTTAACTCAAAATTAACCGTTCGATGCGTCTGTAGACAACAAATGAATACTAATTTAGAGTTATAACTAGAAATAATTTAATTTTGAGTTGCACCATGTAATTAACACGATGGAAAACGTCCAGATGGAATGACCCTCATACCGTGAAAGCTTGGGAAGCCTTTGGTTTGGGATTTCACCTGTGTGGATACAGTAGCAGCTTCTCACCTTATAGCGACCTCCAATTCGGAAGGCACTGCAGCCGTTTCTGTTGAGAAATTAAATTTCCGTAAATACTCCAATATTGAAGAATTTTACTGTTTTTATCCAGTGGCTATTGAAACATACGGAGTATTCGGAATTCATGCCCTAGAACTTTTGGAAGACATTGGGAGGAGAATGATTAAAGCCACTGATGACCCAAGATCTTATGCATTTCTGATACAGCGTATAAGCATAGCTATTCAAAGAGGAAATGCCGCTTCAGTTATGGCTAGACTCCCCACTGGATGAAATTTTTTTATACCCTCATGATTCATCTTACTCTGAACAGAATAGTTCTAAATCACAACAAAAAGATTCAGCAACTTTTCCAAAACTCTTCAACAAAATCTTCAAAGGTTTTTTCCAATTCAATGTCCAGCACCGGCAGTATAAAGTCGGCATCGTTATCTCATCGCTCCATTAGTGATATTTCAGAAGAAGATAGCAATGGCAGAAGCAGCTCAAACATATTCTACCCATATATCTATTAACTACGAATATTGATAACACGCCATAACACGCAATATATTCAAATTGAACCCAAAAATATCTATTTCATCTTTTCCTAAACAGGCTGGGAAACTATTGCGCATGCCGAATTCTGAATCACAAGAAATGTCATACATTTTTAAGGTTATGATTTTTCTGACATTTTCAACAGTCCCATATTAGAAATGGGCTAACATTTTTCTAAATGTGGATAAATGAAGAATAAGAGTTATGCAAGACGGTCAATTAAACTTCGTGTCATTAAAAAACGATTCATTGATCCATTCGTTACTCTAAAATTATTAAAATATGTGTTTGTTACCTACTACCAGAGTTTCATCAATCAATTTTCTGGCAAAAGCGGATAAAAACTCATTAAACTTGAGGAAATATGGATTGTTGTTTGAAAAGGTAAATCTCGTTCCATATAGGCCTCATGACCGCCGAAAAAAATAGTTTGCTGGTGTATTTTTGCCTCCTGAACACGCGAACTCGAAGAAAAACGCTGCGATCTTAAATTCTTTCAGGCATGAATCAAGGAATTTATAAAATGATTCATATTCTCAGGAATAAAACCCATATAATACCACATTCTTATAATAATTACTTAGCACAATCTACACTTGCTCTCTGTAACCTTATCCGGATTCTGAGGTTATGTTGGAATTTGCCGACTTCGCACCACATAAGATATGCATCTCATATCTTCGGTTATTGTTGCTGCCGAATCATGCACGCTAGAAAGAGATGAAAAAACAAAATCGTGTCTTTGAATAGGAATCTCCGGCGCAAGCGCATTAATTCAGCAGCGTCCAACTCGAAGTCGATGGTCATTTTTTTTTGGCTGTCTTTATTATCCATATTCGTAGTTAATAGATATATGATTCTACCCCATCAGGCCCATATTACATAGTCCTATGAAATCATTTGGGTTCAATGGGTTGAAAAATATTGGCAATACTTGCTTTATGAACAGTATAATCCAATGTTTATCTAACACCAAATGGTTATTGGAGTATTTGATAAAGGATGCCTACTTAGGGGATATAAACACGAAGTTCTCTCATATGAAAGGAAATTTGATCAAAGAATTTGCAAAAGTGATCAAGAAACTATGGTCAGACGATTTACAAGATCAAGCTGTTGACACTGTCCCACTGAAAAGTCAAATTCAAATATTCGCTGCTCGTTTTACTGGTTACGCCCAACAAGATGCTCATGAGTTTTTGAGATACCTGCTGGAGGGTCTTCACGAGGACGTAAACAGAATCACTGAGAAGCCTCTAAATATGTTGACAGTGGTTGATAAAGAATTGCATGACGATAAAAAAGCTGAGGACGCATGGTCAAGACTCTTGAGGATGTAGACAATTTTGTCGGCCAACTGAAATCCACATTAAAATGTACATATTGTGGTCATCGTACAGTAATGTTTGATCAATTCGGTGATCTCTCTCTACACATTCCGAAAACAACAGGCCAACTAAATCTGTCTCAGTGTTTGGACTATTTTACTAGAGAGGAAATTTTGGATGATGACGAGAAACCTACTAGTACAAAATGCAAAGAGAGTAGGAAGTGCACGAAAACTATATCAATACATAAATTTCCAGTAACTATGGTGATCCATTTGATACGTTTCTCTCAGATAAAAATGTTTATTGGCATACCTTTAGTATTGGATATGAGCAACTACGCAACGGAAAACGCAGCACCTTGTCACTACAATCTATATGCTTCATCTAATCACAGTGGAACAACATATAGAGGACACCACACGGCTTGCTGCACACACCCATAGGCAGATACTTGGCAAGAGTACAACGACTCTCAGGTGTCACCAACTACTATACCAAAAACACTTTTGGGCGAAGGGGCATATGTTCTCTTCTATGAGCTCTGCTCATAGAATATGCTGATTTACACTTTTATTTATTTATTTTTATTTTTGTTTTATCATTTTAATGTTTTTACTGTTGAATTGTAACCTTAATAACACATGCTTTTACGTGTTCTTAAAATAAATGGAAGTCAACATCATTAACACTAAATTCGAATTCGAGTTATGAATCGAAATTAAACTAATTCGAAGTTGTAACACAAAATCAACACTAATTTCCACTAATCACTCGAAATTCGGCAAATTTCAAGTTTTTACACGAAATTAACACTAATTTCTAGTTATTACTCAAAATTAAGCAAATTTCAATAAAATTTACACTAATTTCAAAGTACAACTCCAAATCAAGAAAAAATATCGCATGGCTATTCGATGCTTGCGTAGACAACAAAATAACACTCATTTTGACTTATAACTCGAAATTAGGATAATTTTGATTCGTAACATGAAATTAATACTGAAATTAAATTCGAGTTATGAATCTAAATTGAACTTATCTGAAGTTGTAACATGAAATTAACACCAAATTCTAGTTATTACTCGAAATTAAGCAAATTTCTATTTATAATTCAAAATCATCACTATTCGTTCGATGTCCGTTCCGTAGACAACAAACTACCACTAATTTCGAATTATAACAAGAAATTAAGATAATTTTGATTTGCAGCATGTAATTAAAACTGAATTCGAATTCAAGTTATGAATCGAAATTAAACTTATTCGAAGTTGTAACACAAAATAAACATTAATTTCGAGTAATCACTCGAAATTCAGCTAATTTCAAGTTTTTACAAGAAATCAACACTAATTTCTAGTTATTACTCAAAATTAAGCAAATTTCAAGGTTTACCTCAAAATTTACACTAATTTAGAAGTACAACTCCAAATCAAGAAAAAATATCGCATGGCTATTCGATGCTTGCGTAGACAACAAAATAACACTCATTTTGACTTGTAACTCGAAATTAGGATAATTTTGAGTTGTAACATGAAATTAATACTGAAATCAAATTCGAGTTATGAATCTGAATTGAACTTATCTGAAGTTGTAACATGAAATTAACACCAAATTCTAGTTATTACTCGAAATTAGGCAAATTTCTATTTATAATTCAAAATCATCACTAATTTGGAGTTGTAAATTAAGAAAAAAATATCGCATGTCCGTTCGATGCTTCCGTAGACAACAAACTACCTCTAATTTCGAATTATAACAAAAAATTAAGATAATTTTGAGTTGCAACATGTAATTAAAACTGAATTCGAATTCAAGTTATCAATCGAAATTAAACTTATTCCAGGTTGTAACACAAAATAAACATTAATTTCGAGTAATCACTCGAAATTCGGCTAATTTCAAGTTTTTACAAGAAATCAACACTAATTTCTAGTTATTACTCAAAATTAAGCAAATTTCAAGGTTTACCTCAAAATTTACACTAATTTTGAAGTACAACTCCAAATCAAGAAAAAATATCGCATGGCTATTCGATGCTTGCGTAGACAACAAAATAACACTGATTTTGAACTCGAAATTAGGATAATTTTGAGTTGTAACATGAAATTAATACTGAAATCAAATTCGAGGTATGAATCTAACACCAAATTCTAGATATTACTTGAAATTGATCAAATTTCTATTTATAATTCAAAATAATCACTAATTTGGAGTTGTAAATTAAGAAAAAAATATAGCATGTCCGTTCGATGCTTCCGTAGACAACAAATTAGAGCTTATTTCGAATTATAACGAAGGACAACTCGAAATAATTAAAGAAATATAACATGGATGCCTCCGTAGACAACAAAGGAGTTGGTGATATTTTTGAGTATTTAGTGGTTGTTAGTTTCTTGGAATCTCCCTATTAATGAGTTTGAAATTCTTGATGGAACAAAAATTGATAAATAAAAAAACAAAATTAGGCAACAAATAATTTCAAAGACAAGCTTTCATTCAAATGCACTAAAAAGTAAAAAATAATTTCTTCGGACGTGTGACATAGGTTATTCTGTGAGTAACAGATTTAAAATCAAACGAATACAAATGCGACAATCTTTTGAATCTGTTACTCATAGAATAACCTACGTCATCCATCTAAAAAATTATTTAATAATTTTCAGTGCATCTTAATGAAAGCATTAACATATTTTTGAACTAATTTAATTGAAAAATTTTCAGTTCTCAAGCAAAATGTACAGGAGCTCGTCCGCGTATTTGGAGCCGCCATATTGAATGAATCAATTTTTACGAAAAATTCATAATCTCCAACCCCGAAATCCCCCAACTGATCATAATCAGAAAACTCGTCCTTCATCTTGGAGCTGTCATATTGAATTTATCAGTTTATCAATTACAGCCGCCATTTTTTTGTCCACTAACAAAAATTTCATGATGCAGTTTCACAGTAATTACGAACATCTGTCAAATTTCAAAGTATTCGGACAACTAGAAGTTGGTCAAAATTACGATGAAAAATTCCGTTATATACATACATAATAAAGATTTAATGGACTAAGCCCTCTGTGAAAATACAACCGTAGAGACGTGTTTCGAGCTTGATGCTCTCATTAGTACGGTGAAAACGGATATGTAACACTTGATCGCAGGTGAAACGACAAACAAGCGGAGTTAACCAACAGGAAGCCAACTGCACATTTGTGGCTTCAGTCGAAACACCTCGTGTTTACAAGGCTGGAACCGACATCGCCACTGATGCAGCTACAGCTACCTGTGTGACATCCGAGTCCAGGATTATAGGTAAGAAAATATGTGCTCTCGAGGGAAAACTGTGAAAACAGGAAAGAAAGCTGCCTCCGTGGCGATGTCGGTTTTAGCCTTGTAAACACGAGGTGCTCTAATTGAAGCCATAAATGTGCGGTTGGCTTGTTTGTCGTTTCACATGCGATCAAGTGTTGCACATCCTTGCACTTGTTTTCACCGTACTGATGAGAGTCTCAAGCTCGAAACACGTGTCAACAGTTGCATTTTCACAGAGGGCATGGTCCATTAGATCTTTCTTTCCTGTTTTTCACATTTTTCTCTCGAGAGCACATCTTTTCTTTTCATACATAATAATATGTAGTTACAGGTAACGTTGAATAAAATGAATGAAAAAATAAAAGCTTGTAATGATATGAAAATACAAAACTTTTTTAACAGTTTATAACAAAAATTATCATTCTGAAAGTAAAATAATCACCAAATATTAATCAAACGTCGAGACTAGACTCACCTTCTGTTTGAGTGTCGCAAACAAACATTAATTACATAATGAGCAATATTTTAATTAAAAGCTGGCATCAATTGAAACCTCAGTGCAGATAAACGCCTGGAATTAATGTCTTGGAAATTGCTTATTTAAAAAATTATTAGGAGAATTGAACGAGATATCAAATGATGTCCCGCTTGGTTCCTGGGTTTTGACGAAAACATCTACCAATCTACCCCTCCAAGGGAGTTGAATCAAGACTGCTGCAAATAGTATTTCTAAATATAAATGAAAATAAAATTGAACTGACTTTCCGATTCTTCAAATTCTTTAGTGGATGATAGATTAAAACCATTAGTCGTCAACATATGCCATTTAAAAAAAAGTATAGTCACCGAAAATTATTATCATGGTGTCATTCGATTCGTAATGTAAACATGTAGAAAGATTGAGGAGAGGTCCCAAAAGGGACCGAAAAAAATTGCAAAAGTTATAAACAATTAAATGAAAAAAAAGTGGGGCTTTGATTTTTTTGAATATCTCGAAAAATATTGAAGATTTTCGAAATGTTAAAAAACATCTGCAAAGATCAGAAAATTTGCTAAAAAAAAGTTTCGACTCCCGAAATTGTACAGAGCCCTGGAAATAGAGCAAGAAACGGGTAGTCTGGCTTCCGCGCGCGTTGCGTCACTCTGACACAATAACAACAAAAATTATTTTAACATATTGAATATGAATATTAAGGAATAAAAAAACTCTCGTCCTATTGGGATACATCAATTAACAATAATCCGCGGTGAAAAAAAAATTTTCCCAATTTATCCATAAATTATGCATTTGTCAATTAACAAATTTTTCTAAACTGAGAGTTGACATAAAAACACTTGGTAAAGTTATTCTAATAGGCTAACAAATAGATAACAGCTGCAAAAATTGTAAAAATTTTATTTTCCACTTTTTTATTAACAGTTGAGAATAAAAAAAGTAAATAATTATTTTTCGATTTGGCACAAAGAAAGCGAACTCTCCGCGCGAACTGGTTCGCTCAGCAGGGCGAATTTTGTACCCTGAACCATTTACACAACTGGTTCGCGGCGGTGGTTCACCTTCTGTTTTACGGGGTTCAAAGTTCGCTCTACTGAGCGAACCAGTTCGCGCGGAGAGTTTGCTTTCTGTGTGCCAAGGACTTTAAAGCAAAATAAATTGTTTTAAATTTTTTTTTACCACCATTGTTTCAAAAATTGTTATAAACAAATACATTACTTATGAGCAAATCAAAAAAATAATTCTGTAACATGTGTATTGATGAAAATTATGAATTTTAAAGTAATAACGACTCCTTAAAAAAATTTACTTGTTTTGCGGCTAAATATTAAAATTAAGCAACCATTTTTTCTCTAAAATCATAATAGAGCTAGAAATGTAATAAAAGGCTCAGATTGTTAATTAACTGATAATGAATAGAAAAAGGCCTCACGCATTATTGTTATATCTGCAATAGTTTAAAAGTTATTGGAATTATAAAAGCAGAAAAACGGATAAAAAGGACAAGTTTCAAGGTATAATAAATTTAAAATTGTATAAAAGATAGAAAATAATTTTTTTATGAAAAACAGCACATGGCTATTTGTACTACAGAATTGAGTATTTAAAAAATTGTGTTTGTTTATCAAATAAACAAAAAAAAGAAATTTTTTTCTTTAAATATCAAAGAACAATAGAAATCATAATTTTTAGAGAAAAAATGGTTCCGTAATTTTAATATTTAGCCGCAAACAACGATTGTTAATTAACAAACGCATTTTTTACAAACAAATACATTTTTTTAAGGAATCGTTTTTTTTTGTTAAATCATAACTTTCATCAATAAATATTTTACAATAATTTTTTGATTTGCTCATAAACAACGTATTTGTAAATACATTTTTTAAAACAATAGTGGTAAAAAATAATTTTTTTTAACATTTCGAAAATCTTTAATATTCTTCGAGATATTAAAAAAATAAAGCCCTTTTTTCACTTAATTGTTTATAACTTTTGCAATTTTTTTCGGCCTCTTTTGGGACTTTCCCTTAAACTTTCTACATGACAATACGAATCGAATGACACCATGATCATAATTTACGGTGACTATACAATTTTTTTATAAAATGTTTCATACCAACGGTCCACTGTTTATATTATTATTACTATCTCGGGTGATTTCCCGATGAAGTTCCAAATTAAAAACCAACTTTAGTCCATTTTTACTATTACAACATTTTTGAAAAGAAATATTTCCAGAAAAGAAGAAACATTCCATTAAATAGTTTCGCAAATATTTTCAAGTAGGGAGCGAAATTGAACGATAGAAAAGCATTTGCTTGCCGTCTGATATCAAAGCCTTTGGGAAATAAACGTAAAAATGAACTTACTGTCGTCCTGAGGCATGATAATAGTCCTGTTCGTATCTTTTCCAGCACTGAATAAGCTTATGGGCTGCCCTAGAGGGGGAAGTTTCCATTTCTGACCGTCGTGGGCTTTTCTGTCCTCGTTATACCTGCCAACAATAAACATAATGCAATGAGATATTGATTCGGTCGATGATCTCAATAAATATAAAATATGTGATTCGGAGACGTAGAACTTTATCTAATCATCAAACCTTCATCAATTTCACTCGATATGCGTTTTGCCAACAAAGTTAGTATTTCGGGAACTGTACGCTTCCTAATTAAAAGTACTCTAATTCACCCTATACTTACAGTGTGACCCACTTAAGACCGGAGCACCCTTATAAAATCTACATTTTTCAACCGATTCGAATGATTTTTTTTTCATTAGGTAGACATTCTAAAAGTCTACTAGGACACCAAATTTCATGAATAAATCTCCATTTCCAGGGCCAACTCATCTGATTTTTCAAGGTCAAAAATCTAAAAAAATTACTAGCGATTTTTTTAGAAAAATTCTAACTACACCACTGTATTCGTGACATTTTCAAATGGTTCTTATGTAAATAACGTTGGAATGCGTCAATCAATAAAAAAGTTATGAGAGAATTAATTTTGAAAAATATGCCGTTTAATCAACTCACCAATTCAATTTCAAAACTTTTATCAGAACTTTGACTACACCACTGGATTTAGGAAGTCTCGAAATATCACTGAATGTAATTTCATCGAAATCTGTTTGACAAATAATAAAAATATTAGGAGATAAAATTGACATTTTCCTGAAATTCCATTAACATATTTTTACTATTTCCAACCGACTCAATTTTTTTTAGCAGGAAGAGTAACAAAAAGTCTACGTTTGAACAAAACATTTGCAAAATATTCCAAATTTCAGGGTATAGTACGATTTTTTTTAATGTTCTAATTGCTAAATTTCATTAGCGAATTTTTTCGTAAAATTTCGACTCAGCCACTGGATTCAGCATTCTTCATTTAGGTGAATTCTAAAATTTCATTTGAAAATATTCATTGGCAACAAAGCTATAGCACTATTAATTTTGATAACATGTCATTATTTTTGAATATTTCAGACAAATTCTGAGAATCGGCAACACTGTCAACACAAACGTAGAAGATCGTTGAGATTACTGGTAGAAATTCAAATTCATAACACAAATTGTTCCCGAGTTATAACATCTAAGAACGAGGAACGAGTACACATTCGGAATAAAGTAATGAAGTTGAAAAGACAGCTTATCATAAAAATTTATTTAAAACAATTTTTGAAAGATACTTTCAGAGTTTTTGGGTTCTGGTATTATTTACTCATACAGGCTATCCGATTTCTTCCACAAAGTTATTTTGTTTCCCTCTTCGTTCGCTAGTGTCAAAATACAATTACTGAATTGAATAGTTATTTATGCAACAAGTGCAAAGAGTGAATGTTTATTGCACTCGACGTGAAATTGTCCGACGAGGCCGTTAGGCCGAGTTGGACAACACGTCGAGTGCAATAAACAATTTTTGCACGAGTTGCATACAACATTTTTTCTACGTTCATGCAAAAAGCAAAAAAAGATTTATTGAGGTGCGGCACTAGGTGTAGGAAAATGAAAAGCGCAACTTGAATACTTTATTATTAATATCGATTGCATTGAAACAGGAACTAATACGTTACGAACAATTTAACTCAAACTTTATTTTTACCCTCAATGTTGAAAGTGAATGAACAATTGGTGCAATTTTTAATATGAATATTTCGAGTGAAGTACCTATTGCCAATCTCACAGAATATCTGCTAAATATGTAGTAGGTTTAAACGTTCATGTTTGTCATGATGACAGCACGTTGAAGTAGAATGACAGATGAGTGCAATAAAAACTTTATTGCACTGAATATAGTTCAATAAAGTTTTGCTTTTTGCATGAATGTAGAAATTTTTTTAAAATGTATCGAACTCGAGAAAGGTAGGCTGTGATGACGTTATTATTTTTAATAGTTATTTGAATAAAACAAAAGTAAGCCCTGACAATGACAGATTGAGTCTCAATTCGAATGTGAGAAAGGTATTGATCAATATTCAATTGCAATAGGACTAAATTTCGTAATGGCTTTACAATTGTCTTTGCCAGAAAAAATTGAAATTGTGCGCCTTACTGGATACAATGATACGAGTGAAAGAGAAGTGTGCAGAATATTCAATGATCGACATCCAGATCGCCCCCTATCAGTAATAGTACAGTGCACAGAATAAATAAAATTTTGAATTAAACAGGCGCTGTATCGAAGAATATTTTGAGGAATAATGTGAAAAGAAGGATTGGACACGAACAGGTTGTATTAGATTACTTTAGGAATAATCCCAATGCCAGTTTGAGAATGGCAAGCCTAGATTTGAATTTACCAAGGGAAAATATACGGAGATGCCTACGAAAAAACAAAATGAAACCATTCAAACCCAAATTTTTGCATACCCTGGAAAACGGAGATCAAGAAAAACGACTTGAATTTTGTTTGTGGGCACAAGGAGAATACCTGAGTAACAGACGATTTTTGGAATGTATATTATTCAGCGATGAAGCCACTTTCACGACTAACGGTGTTGTTTCATCTCAAAACACAAGATTTTGGGCAACCGAAAACCCTAATTGGGTTATAAACTGCAAAAGACAATATTCGGAAAAAGTTAATGTATGGTGCGGAATATTAAATGAATCGGTTGAAAAATGTTGATTTTATAGGGGTGCTCCGGTCTTAAGTGGGTCACACTGTATATGCAATACTTGATATCTCAGGTCTCAAATATATCTAATAGGAGCGACATGTTCTTTGAATCCTGTTTTAATGGTAATTCTAGTTTGACCAACATACTTTCTTTCACAATCCTCAAAACTATTGAAGGACATGAAAATATGATTCAAAGTTCATATCGCTCATATTAGGTATACTGTATCAGAGAAATTGAGATTGCTTAACATGTCTTGAAACGATCACCGATTTGATGATACAATTTCAAGAATAATAAGACAAATTCAAGACCAAAGACTAATCAATGCAGAATACTCGTATCTGGGCAATAGATAATCTTCTTCAAAAACAATGCTGAAAATAAATTTAAGATCAGGATAATGTCCCTTATATTTTATTATATACAGAGTGATCCATTTAAGATGGAAGCACCCTCATAAAATCGTTTTTTTTCAGCTAATTCAAATGATTCTTTTTCCATCAGGTAGACATAAAAATATTCTACTAGGACACCCAATTTTATGAATAAGTCTTCATTTTCAGGGCCAACTGTTCTTAATTTTCGAGGTCAAAAATCTAAAAAAATCATTAGCAAAATACAGGGTGGGGCACCGAAAACGAAACAGATCGAACGTATTCAAAACGCATGTGTTGTTAGAAAAATGCAAAAACAGTTCGATTTTTAATCCAAAGGAGACATCTTTCTATCATAACCTCAACTGTCCTGCCTCTCCCCCCACCCCTTGGGCCTAGTCACCCAAACAATTTGAATAGGGAAAGTAGGAAGTGTGACCCATCATTAAAAAGGTAATTTCATAAGGAATTCATCCATGTCAATTTTTGCTACATAACTTTTTATTTTGGCGCCCTCTTGCGGGAAAAACAACAGTTCAGTATTCCAAATTATGATACTCCATTTGCAAGGTAATTGGACATAAATTCGGTGACAATGCATTATGGAATTTTTCTTATTAAAAAAACAAAATGGCGACTCCAAAATGGCGGACATGATTTGCAATTATGGTCCGATTTGATTCAAAATTGATATGCGGTGGTTTCCAGTGTCAAAAATTATGATATGTTTGCAAATGCAAGAAAATAAGATGGTGGCTCCAAGATGGCGGACGAAATTTGTAATTATGGTTCGATTCGAATCAAAATTTGTACGTGGGGATTTTCAGGGTTAAAAATTATGATTTTTTTGTCAACAGTAAAAACACAAGAGCTTTTTTTTTATCGGATAAAGGACCCCGCACGGTTTTTATGGAAAATGGGTCCCAGTCGAATTGGCTAAAAATTTAGTATAATGTAGTTTATGATGTCCTGATCAAATGTCTCCATGGGCACAACGAGATCTGATGGACAGTTTTTGAGATACAGGGTGTCAAACATGCAGAGCCAGGGTTGTTACTTACCTTCAGAAAATCAATATTATCTCGATTATTTTGTTGTACAGGGTCACTCAAAATTTTCTTTTTAGTTGTATTTATACAAACATGTATACAAACTAAATACATTAAGATCAACATTTGGTGGCTATTTGGTATTTACATCAAAAGGAGGTTTAAAACATTCTTGTTTTTTTCATATTATTCATATTTCGCAGCATTCTCATCCCCATCTATTCTAGTCATCAAACGTGGTTGAACTCGCCCATAACAAACAAAACAAGTTAGTTGATTTCTATTAGTTAGGACCATCTTATTATACTTATATTTGAGTAGGTAGTCTGTTTCTAAGTCTGCTGTAATTATCAGATATTAAATGAGAGTGTCAGAATCAACATTAATTGTCAAAAATATTATTTCCAAGGGTATCTTTGATTTAATTGTATCTAGTAGCACCATTCCTTGTAACATCGTACGCTGCATATTTTCATTTTTTGTACAGGGTATTGGATTAAGGCTGGACACCGGCGATACATTGACTCGTTATAATATACAAGGTGTTTCATTAAATTCAACGATCGGCTTCGTTATCAGCCATAATAAACGTCATCAAAAAAGAGTTGAATCAAATAATTATAACATATTCACCTTCAAACTTATATTAAATTAAAATCATTTCACAGGAGTATTCACAATTACAAGACATATATAATTTTTTTATTACACTACAACACTCTGGACGCTTATGCTGATTTGGAATTTCGGCAATTATCTGAAGTTTGGAATTAGAATTAACAATAGTAGATGTTATAGGATTGAAGCTGTGGAATCAGCTAAAAGTTTCGAGATAACAGAATTGGGACAAGCATTGGTACAAGTTAAAATGCTGTACAAGATGGTGCAAATGCCCAAAATGCCTTATAGTTCGTGACTGACACGGTATGTATCGGCGATGAAGATTTTCATTATCTTTCGAGTATATGGCTATATTTCCGAATGGATTGAAACATGTGCAAAGATGGGCAAGGATATATTTCAGAACTTTTCATTTGGTATAGTAATTATTGGATTACGTTATATTTACCGATCATAAGATGAGAAATCTTGTCATTGTTACAATGACATATCAAAAAATCTGACGAGAATATACTACGAGAGTAGTTTGAGTGATAATGAATTTGAATGTTAATACATGAAAAAGAAAATGCCCTAGATCGTTATTATTCCACTTGTAAATCTGGTGCTCGGAAGTGTCGGTACCTTCCACATAACGCTAATGTGGTATGCTTTTTGGCGTATGCGAGCCATCAACAAATAGAACCCGTACATAATCGAAATAACAATGTCTTGACATCAGACGTGGTATGAACTAGTAAAAAATATTTTCAATGAAAAACATTACAATAAATAAAACTAAAGGAAAAAATGTTTTGTGACCCTGTATAATAGTTACATCAGTCTATATCAAAATCAAATGATAATTACTTATTCTTCAAGTCTACGACCTTTTGCGTTTGGCTGATTTTGTTCAAAGAATTACATAATCATTATGTAATTATTAATAACCCTGTATACAGAGTCTTATAACTTTTCATTACAACTCGCGTGTACAACTTTAAGATTGCAATTATTATCCTTAACTTTTTGTAACAAAATAATCGCCACATTATTGATTTTCTAAACTGCCTCTGCATGTTTGACACCCTGTAACTCAAAAAACTGTCCATTAGATCTCGTTGTGCCCCTGGAGACATTTGATCAGGACATCATTAGTTACATTATACTAAATTTTTAGCCAATTCGACTGGGACCCATTTTCCATAAGAACCGTGCGGGGTCCTTTCTTTTTGTAACGAAATCATTTTGCCAATCAGTAATTTTACGAGAAAAACTGACATGACAAAATCGCGAGACCGAAGGTCGAGCGATTCTGTCAAATGTCAGTTTTTCGAACAAAATTACTGATGAAAAAATTTTGAGTTAAAAAGGAATTTATCCTTAAAAGAAAAGCTCGAGTGTTTTTTGGCAAGATAAATTAACGACCGAATACAAATTGTCTCCATATTGACGCTTTAGTATTTTTTGTAGATTGCGGGATTGCTTTTTCTATATTTTTTGTTATTTGTTGAGTCGAAACTTCCCCAAAACGACTCATGTTGTAATGTTTCAGTATCAACTATCAACAATACTTACATAACTGACAGGGAAGACATTAAAGTGACGTAAGCATTCTATTACGTCACTTTAGACGCTAAAGAGGAACAGGCGTTTTTATCGGTGATAAAAAACGATGCACCTTTTTTATCGCTTTCAAAATGACAATACAGTCATCTTTAAATGACATATTTTATACAGGAGTTGATTTATCAATGCAAAAAACAAGATGACGGCTAAATTTGTAATTATGGTTCGATTCGACCCGGCACCGAAATCGAATTCTTCAAAATACATATATTGTGAAAAAAATGCAAAACCTCGTTGATTTTAAATCCAATAGAGACATCTTCCTATCATAACCTCAACTGTCATACCACTCTCCCCACCCCTTGGTCACGCATACAATTTGAATACGGAAAGGACGAAGTGTGACACAGCATTGAAAAGGTTATCCATAAGGAATTCAGACATGTGATTGTCCGCCACCTAACTGTAGGGTCACTGAATCTAGAAGGCCGTGTCGTCCTTACGGGTATATGGCCAATGGGCGTGGTCCAATACTTGAAATAGTTCCAGTATTTCAATAACCCACAAAATCACCAATTAGAGAGCAAGTTTTGTGGGTTATTCGAACACTGGATCTATTTCAAGTGCTAGACCACGCCCATTGGCCATACCCGTAAGGACGGCACGACCTTCTAGATTCAGTGACCCTACCTAACTTTTCATTTTGGCTCCCTCTTGCTTCGTATTCCAACTTATGACATTTGATTTGAAAGCTAATGTAAACAATTCACGAAGACGTAACAAAAATTGTAAAAATTAACATTGAACAAATTGGAAGATTTTGCTTAATTTGCTCAAAAACGTTAGACAGCATTTCGAGACTAACTAATGCATTATTGAATTTCTTTTGCATAAAAAAAAAAACAAAAAAATGGCAGCTCCAGGATGGCGGATGAGATTCGATTCAAAATTGGAATGTGGGGGTTTTGGGTAAAGATTTTCAGCATAACTAAAAATAATTGAATGAAATTGATAAAAAAGATTTAATCAAAATGCGATGAAGAAAAAAATATTTTTTAGATGTGGGACGTAGGTTATTCTATGCGTGACAGATTCGAAAGCTTGCTGCGAGTACAAAATAGATATTTTGCGAGGTGAAATTATGATTCTGTTACGCAAAGAATAACCTACGTCACACATCTGGAATAAATATCATGTCCATTTTGGTGCATTTGTATAAAAGCTTTTTTTATCTTGATCATTTGCTTGGACAAACAAATCATGATTTCCGCACCTAAAAACCACCACATATCAATTTTGAATCCATAATTGCAAATCATGTCCGCCATTTTGGAGCCACCATTTTGTTTTTTGCCTCAGAAAAATTCCATTATGCATTGTCACGGAATTTATGTCGAAATAGCTTGCAAACGAAGTATCATAATTTGGAATACGGAACACTTGTTTTTCCCGCAAGAGGGCGCCAAAATAAAAAGTTAGGTTGCAAAAATTGACATGGCTGAATTCTTCATGAAATTACGTTTTCAATGATGTGTCACAATTACTACTTTACCTATTCAAATTGTTTGAGTGACTGTGCCCAAGGGGTGGGGGGAGAGGTACGACAGTTGAGGTTATGATAGAAAGATGTCCCCCTTGGATTAAAAATCGACCTATTTTTGCATTTTTCTCACAACACACGCGTTTTGAAGATATTTGATCTGTTTCGTTTTCGGTACCCCACCCTGTATAATTCAGATCATTTCATTCATAAAAAATATCGAGAATCAATTTCTGTTCCTATGTCGAACCCTATGAATGAATCCGATTATGATAACAAACTTGAATGTCAATAATTTTAAATCAATCAAACTAGTGGTAGTAGCCAATAATCGGAAAGAATTAGATACGGAATTGAAACTAAAATGACTGCAATTTAAATTTTCGTAGCCTCCACCAATCCTCTGTTCAAGACAATGCCTTTATCATACCGCTTGCGAATATTTTTGAAGTATTCCGTAATTGTTGCAGAGTAATTGCAGTACAAGCTTGCTGAATTCTTGTACACAGTCCCGCTCGAAGCCTTGGTCGTGATTTGTAGACATTTTGTGTGACACAGGCCCATAGGAAAAAATCCAGTGAAGTAAGGTGAGGCGATCTAGGTGGCCATTCAATTAATCTACTCCCTCATCCTATCCAACGATTGGGCTAATTTTGATTCAACCACCTCTTCACAATATCTGAATTATGAACAAAACAGCCATCTAACCAAAAAAATAAAGTTATTGTTTCTGCAAGTTCATATTTGCGTCCGACAAATTCTTCCTTAATAATTATAGGATACTTATTATATGATACAATTATTCTCTCATTCAGTATTTCACACTAAACATTTACTTTTTCTTTTACGTCCTTTTACAGTTTATCACCCATTTAGGATTCTTACCTGCCCATAATAGCAAATATTTTGTGATGAAACCACTCCATTTGTTGGGAAACTATAGCTTCATGACTGAATAAAATATTCTTTAAAAAAATGTGTGTCATTGAGGTACATAAGCAAAATTCCAAACGTATTTCTTGATCACCTGGTTCTAGTGCAAAATTTTGGTTGAATGCCTTCAATTTGGTTTTCCGCAGATATCGCCTAATATTCTCCCTAGTTAAGAGAATCTAAGCTGGCCACCCTCATACTATTATTTGGATTATTTCTGAACTAATCTAATATAGTCTGATTATTTCCATTCTTTCTTCGTATAGTATTCTTCAAAATATACGTGGATATTGCTCCAGTCCGATTGGACACTTGATTAATTTTATGTGCTGTGCTTTTATTTATATCTGGACGATTGGGATGTATTTCATTCAACATTCTAGTTACTTCTCTTTTACTCAGGTAATTATCTCCAGAAATACCAATAGTTTCGTTATTTTTTCTAGGTTTATATTAAATTACAAACTTAGTTTACTAAAGGTGAATCACAAAGTGATACTTCCTGTACAAACAGATGATAAACTACTCACTTGCTCATTCCATTAACCTATTTTGAGCCAATGTTGCGCACACGCAATCACACAATCAATTTTTTTCTTTCCCAATGTTTAAATTTATCACTTATCTTTTTGGTGTCATTAAACACCTGAGATGTGTCAAACATGTTCTATATTTTTTCAATATTCCATAAAAAATTGGCATGGGAAACTTTGTGTCGCATTGTTCTTCAGTAAGGTCAATATTATTCAGTCCGTTTTATTTCGTCAAATGAATTGATGATAAAGTACAACAATTTGGGGTAAACATACATGTTGTGTGTACGCAACACTGGCATAATTACAGTAACTCTTTTGTGGAGGTTGCCAGACAAACAAAAAAGTAAACGTAGATTGGGAGCAGTGGTGTAGTAAGAATGTTGCTCAAATTCCATTAAACGAAATATTTTTCCAATTTCACTACTTTATATTTTTTATTGATAAAGATTTTGTTGAAATTCAGTGGTTTAACTTTTTTTATTAATGGATGCATATCTACGTAATTTTGACATAAAACATTTGAAAACGTCGCGAATCCAGTCAGATTTTTGTAAGAATTTTTTTTGATTTTTGTCATTGAAACATAAGAATAGTTGTCCCTGAAAAATGAAGACCAATTCTTGAAATTTGGTGACGAAGTAGATTTTTTTAATGTCTACCTAATGGAAAAAGAATCATTCCAATATGTTGAAAAATATAAATTTTTATAATGGTGCTTCCATCAAGTTCTCAAGAGATTGAAGAACTTATGAATGGATTGGATGTTGAAAAAGCACCAGGCTTTGATAATATTAACGTCAATTTTGTAAAATAATCAACTTATGTTTTATCTTTGGAAAATTTTCAAAAAATTGCAAAGTTGCAAAAGTTATACCAATTTTTAAAACTGGCAAGAAATTATTATCGACCTATTTCTCTACTTCCTATTTTATCAAAGTTAATTGAAAAAATTATGCACAAAGGGTTACTTAATCATTTGACAAAAATGAACTATCTGTATGATAAAATCAGTATGATGAGAAGCAACAACCTCGAAACATGTCTGCAGGTGGTCATTCCCAGCCAAATTAAAGATAATCTTTTGTTTGTCTACAATAAGCACTTTCAATTGAGTCTTCTTGGAAGAACGTTGCACAAATATCTGTAAGATGTAGTCCAATATCCGTCGTGGCATTAGACAGGGAAGTAGTTGTTTTCTGCCAGATTTTTGCCTCATATTTTCCACTTTGTGGAAATATTTGGAGAGAAGGGTACTTCGACTTTGTCGATTTTATTCTTATCATTTATTCTCTCCTATGTTATTATTTCTGATACTCATAGTCATCTAACCAGGCAATCTAATAACCTATAAACTGTGCAAATTTGAACTCAATTTGGCAAAAATTCATTATACTATCGCGGTAGCATGCCGAAACGAATAAGGTCTATAAATTATGGAAAAATGAATTTAAAAAAATTCTTATTTCTATTGAAGATGAAGTAGCATAATGTCTCCGACCAATATCATTTGCTCATTACTAATTTAACTATTATATTTAATTTGTTACCTAACAACTATACCTAATATTTTTGTTATATAGTTTTTTTTCATATGTTTATTTATTTTCGTTGTCCCTGTATAATTATATCAAGTTTCTTGGGAATGAATGAATGAATAAATACTGTATATAATGATAATCAAGTAGGTAATGGACATCTGATGGCATGAAAGACGAGTGTTAATCTTGAAGATTTTGCACGTTTCTTGTTGCATTTGACAAGGATTATGCAGAAAGTACAATAAAAAATCAAATGGAATGCAAGATAAGTAGGCAAGACATGCATTAAAAGTGATTTAGGAAGGCCGTGCAATCAAAGTCTGTCATTTTGTTTTTGATGGATTTTTGTTAATCAAAGGATCAAAGACGTTGGTTAATTGTTCGAAAATCATAAAATCTAATCATAATTGAGAGAATTTCAAGTGGTTTTGTTGCTAAAAGTGGATAACACCATATTGGAAGATTCAGCAAAAAGCGAGGACATATTTCATAATCATCTCCGCAGTTTCTAGTTAACGTTCAGAGATGAATTAATTACTTTTTTGCGGGACAATTACCCGGTCGTGAATAATCCCTAAATTCTCCGGAGCAAGTACTCACATATGGACCGAGCATATTCCGAGTTCTAAATTAATTTTGCCAGCAACAATATTTACGTTTGCGGTTGTCCCAAAGGAGGGCGGGTGCAACGTTGGTATAATTGCTTCGGAATAACGAAACCGAGGGAAACAAAAGCAATTTCCAGAGATTTTTCCACGTAATAAACCCCATCTGTTTGACCGTAATTTCTCAGGAACGGCTTTTTTTCATATTTGTGATCATTATTTGTCACTTTGTCTGTTGTAGTCTGGGGAATGATTCGGTTCGTTCTAGATTTATTCCGTCTGGAAAAACACATACAAGATGGCAATTTTAACGGGGCAACGGGATGTAATTTAAAAACGGAAAACTTCATTGGAAAATGCAAACATTCGTTATGACAACTTCAAGGGAATCGTATGTGATGTAATTTTCGCAGGTAACCACTCGCAATACTATCGATAATTTCACTTGCCGTATGAAACCCTCCTTTCCTGCAATATTAGGATCAATAAGGGACGTATGCCTCGATAATACGGAGTTCCTAGCTTTCACTGAGGAAAATGGGTCAAATGACTATTTAATTTGAAAAATTATATTGACCACCAGCGAAAAAATTATTAACTATAAAAAATATATGAATTACACCAATTTGTCCAATTCATTTGACGAAGCTAATCTACAGTGAATAGTTGAAAATTTGGGGCAAGGTACTAATTATTTGTGACTAAATGAAATTAAATTCATAATTTGTGATTTATCGTGAATTGACAACGATACTGTTGCAAATCATGTCATAAATCGATTCAGTAGAAACATCACCTGAGAAAAACAAGATTTTATTCATCTTCACATTACCAACATGTTCCAGCATATCATATACTGTTTCAACGAGTAATAACTGCCAATTTGGAATAAATGAACAATTTATTGATGAGGACTGATTCTTAAAAGTTGGTAATAGAATTGCTGTTCGGAGTGAATAAACTACTTAGTTGAGATAATCCATAAAAGCTTTTCAGTAAATTATTGTTTATTCGCCCTTAATGACGACAAAAGTCATGCGCACCAGTTCTTAGTTCAGCAACGTGACTAGAACTCAACAGCTACCCAAGCTCTCGAATATGAATAGAATCTGAATTGTCCAGTAGTGCCTGTTTTTTTGTTCTTTGGTGTAGGTACTCGTGTTCTTCGTTTTCGAGTTTGTTGAATCTTGTGATTTATAGTGGAATACTTCAATTACAAACAGTCCCTTATAAAATGGGGGACTAGGAGAATATTACGAGAATTTTATGGGTAAGTTTGTTGCTAGTTAGTTAATAGAGATTTTTTAAAACGAAGAACGAGAATATTCAACATTTAAGTTTAGTCTCGATGCATGTATACTTTCTCAGTTATTGTACAATATTTTTCAACTGTAATTTATACGAATCATACGAATAATCAACGAACATTCTGCGTGGATAGCTGAATGAGACTTTGTCTGAGAGTTCATGTAGCTTGTTATGGTGGAAATTTCCGATCGATCATTTCATGAGTTCTTAAACGGTTCAAGCTCATAACTGCGTAGCTCACTGTCAAATAGTTTCATCACACTATGAAAAATCATCATCTAAAGATTCTTTCTTCATAACATTTTTATGAAAACAGGGACGATTTTTTCAATGAAATGTTTGGAATGAAGTAACGTTGCAGCTCTTTAGATAATTTCAGCTGCTAGCTTGATAACACTTTTGAAATAAAATAAGCCATATAATGGTTTAGAAAAACAGAAATATTTTCGGTGAAATTCATAAAATATCCTATTTCCACCTTGTATCCAAACCAGTGATTCCAAAAAAAACCTTTATTTCTTTCTGTTTTTACAGATTCACATTCACAAGCTCTGTTGATGCGACCATACCTGATGTTTACGCCAGTGCTTCATAAAAAACTGAGGAATGTGGAGGCCTGGTCGATCAGAAATGCAGGAAAGTTTTTTCATTCATCTATAAAGATATACTTTTAATGAGTGTAATTGTTTAATGATAACAAGTGATTTATGGATTCTTCAGAATTTTGCTGATTTAGGATAGAAGAAGGAACAAACTATCACGATATGAATTGGCACTCCAACCCTTTGGCCTTATGGTGGGTGATAAGAACATAGAAGGATATATTCGAATTATACAGAGATATCTACATGCAATTCCAATGACATAATTGAAACAAATGTATATCTGAATGATTTCATTTTGAATTTTACCATTTAATAAACGCAGAAAAACATTTTTATTGTTATTTTTCCAACATTTTAAAATCATAGCAAGCCATATGTAGTACCTACTTACCTAGTTATTTTTTTCAACTATTTTTTTGTACTTTTTTGAAAAGGACCAGAAAATTACAAGAAAATATTTTTCTAAATATCTGACAAATAACTGTATACCTTTGATGTTACATAATATATATTTATATTCATAAACTTATACATTTTTTGTTTGATAATTTTTTGAAAATATACTTTTCTGGTTCTCCTCAAAAAATACAAACATCAGTTGTGATGTTACTAGGGGCGTGTGGTTCTGATTCACATGCAAGTGAAAAGAACACTAGGGGCAATTGGGTCCTAATAAAAATTTAATTTGTAGTACAGTAACTAAAAGGATTTACAAAACTTCAAATATTTGGATGTGAAATAAAGCGAACAGTGGCAATGTACTGTTTGTGGCAAAATATTCGAATTGATTTCGAGCAAAACACTTTCTTCTTATGGGTAGTGTGCAAATTCATCGTAAATAGTCACATGCTGCTAACAAAACAAAATTCATTCATGGGTAGTGGAGGTGATGCTGAGAACAATTTGACAAATCATTAATGATCAGATATCAAAATCAAAAAATAATTTCTTATCGTTAGAAGCCAATCAGTGGTAGTCAACAAACTTTTTCACTTGTACCAAGTGAAAATTAAGTTCTTATAAAAACGTAGTAGTTTGTGATTGTCAAACAGGTTGTGAGTCATGAATGAGTCATATTTTTGGGGAAGTTAAAAAGATTATATGAGGTAAGAGAACTCAAGTAGACGATTGTTTGTTTTTAATACTTTAGTTAGTGATGGTCAGTAATCTGACCTTACCTACTACAAGCATTTTGAATTATTTACAGGTAATAAATAATTCACTCGTCCCCTATTCTATTGAAGTATTCGCTGAAGGCAAGTAATTTTTGGTTGATGAGTAACAAACATTTTTCTCAGTGCTCGAGCCGGTAATACCACTTTTTCATGGCAACCACATATCCAAACAACAACGGAGAACTTAATATCATCTTGCTACTAATATGAATGTCAGTCAGACAGATTTCATGTCTATCAGGCATTATCTATAACTATTGAAGAATTCAGTACAATGGAACTTTTTTTACTTTGTTGGTTCGTGAAATTATATCAATAAATACTACTCGTGCTTACAATATCATCGATAATTCTGTCAGAAATCTTAAACTCGATCAAATTGATTTGAGGTAACACCACGAGTCCTTTAGGAGAAATTATCTCATAAAGGACTCGTGGTGTTACCAAGCAAATTGATCTCGTTGATTTCTGATAGAATTACTATCGATAGTATTGCGAGCACTCGTGGTATTACCCCCGATAATTTCACTCGCCGTATGAAATCCTCCTTTCCTGCAATATTAGGACCAATAAGGGACGTATGCCTCGATAATACGCAGTTCCTAGCTTTCGAGCCGGTAATACCACTTTGTCATGGCAACCACGTATCCAAACAACAACGGAGAACTTAATATCATCTTGCTACTAATATGATAATTTCACTCGCCGTATGAAACCCTCCTTTCTTTCCTGCAATATTAGGACCAATGAGGGACGTATGCCTCGATAATACGCAGTTCATTACTTTCGAGCCGGTAATACCACTTTGTCATGGCAACCACGTATCCAAACAACAACGGAGAACTTAATATCATCTTGCTACTAATATGAATGTCAGTCTGACAGACTTCATGTCTATCAGGCATTATCTATAACTATTGAAGAATTCACGACAATGGAACTTTTTTTACTTTGTTGGTTCGTGAAATTATCTCAATAAATACTACTCGTGCTCACAATACTATCGATAATTCTGTCAGAAATCTTAAACTCGATCAAATTGCTTTGAGGTAACACCACTCGTCCTAAAATACTCGTGGTGTTACCAAGCAATTTGATCTCGTTGATTTCTGACAGAATTACTATCGATAGTATTGCAAGCACCCGTGGTATTACCCCCGATAGTAATTCTGTCAGATATCAACGAGATCAAATTGATTGGTAACACCACGAGTCTTTTAGGATGAGTGGTATTACCTCAAAGCGATTTGATCGAGTTTAAGATTTCTGACAGAATTATCGATAGTATTGTGAGCACGAGTAGTATTTATTGGGATAATTTCACGAACTTATCGGGGGTAATACCACGAGTGCTCTCAATACTATCGATAGTAATTCTGTCAGAAATCAACGAGATCAAATTGCTTGGTAACACCACGAGTCCTTTATGAGATAATTTCACGAACCAACAAAGCAAAAAAGTTGCATTGTCGTGAATTCTTCAATTGTTATAGATTTCGGTATATATTTATGAAGTTGTTTGTTACGTTTTCAAAAACAAAAATTACTTCGAATCCGAAATGGTGCAACATAATCATGGAACTAGAATGAAAAACAGATTGCTACCGTCTAAACATTCATCTACCCTATATCAAAGAGGTCTGTATTATAATGGCTGTAAATTGTTCAATGCCCTTCCTAAATCTGTAAAAGACCTGCAGAATATATGCATTTTCAGAAGAGAGGTGAAACTTCTTATGTTGAATAAGTCCTACTACTCCTCAACAGAATTTTATAGTGATTTTTAATTATTTTATGAGTCAAATATTTCTATTTTATATGTTAACCTGTCTGTCATTATTTATTTTTGTGTTTTTGTACCTACATCTTATTTATAGAGTGACATTGTCACATTAGTCAACTATGTAGTATCCCTACTGTATTGTATTTCTTTTGTGACTGAAATGAATTAATGCCTGATAGACATGAAGTCTGTCAGACTGACATTCATATTAGTAATTGAATGAAGAAAAGTTGTATTTCGTGCAGAAATTTATTTATAAAATCATAGCAGAGCGCTTTCGACTATAAAGTCATCATCAGTGCGTACCTGTAAGTAAGTGACATTGAATTGAATTTAAGAAATTTTGATAAAAAGAATTTTGAAAATTGAAAAGTTACTTACTCGTCAGGTGTACAAGAGCCAGACCATAAAAATATCATGTGTCCAGAGGACCATGTAAAATTTAAAAACGGGACATCATATTAATAACATTTTAAAAAAGTCCTTATTCCAGGATTCACCTGGATAAAAGTTTCAACAGGCAGAGTAACACATGTCTGTTGGAGCTAAGTCTACTGTTAACTGAATGAATGAAATTTACATTGTGTCAAAAGTTGAGAATGACAATGACGTTTGGCTTAGAACATTAACTTCTAGAAACTCTGATCTGTGTTTTGAAAATTGAATAATGACCAAATAGTCAAATTGATCTGTAAATCTATTTATAGTTCTGTTAATCTAAACCTAAGGAATTGTGACAAACCGGAAGAAAAGTCTAATGAGAACCTCAACCCGATGTGCACAGAACCAGGTTCAAGAAACAGTCCCTCGGGAATTTGTGAAACCAATTCTTAGCTCAGGATCATGGGACAGGTCTAATGAGAACCTTCACACTTCCCAAAGCGTCAAAATCCAGGTGAATCCTGGAATAAGGACTTTTTTAAAATGTTATTAATATGATGTCCCGTTTTTAAATTTTACATGGTCCTCTGGACACATGATATTTTTATGGTCTGGCTCTTGTACACCTGACGAGTAAGTAACTTTTCAATTTTCAAAATTCTTTTTATCAAAATTTCTTAAATTCAATTCAATGTCACTTACTTACAGGTACGCACTGATGATAACTTTATAGTCGAAAGCGCTCTGCTATGATTTTATAAATAAATTTCTGCACGAAATACAACTTTTCTTCATTCAATTACATTGGAACGTGCACACAGCTGGACAAATTTCACATTCATATTAGTAGCAAGACGATATTGAGCTCCGTTGTTGTTTGGACACGTGGTTGCCATGACAAAGTGGTATTACCGGCTCGAAAGCTAGGAACTGCGTATTATAGAGGCCTCATTGGTCCTAATATTGCAAGAAAGGAGGGTTTCATACGGCGCCGGCGAGTGAAATTATCGAAGAGATTGAATAATTTCCTATGCTTTCATAACCCATAAAAAGTCGTAATAAGTGTATGGTTAAATAAATAAAGACCTTCGATAAATTTTTGATTAATGAGTTTGGCAACATCTTAGTACTAACGAAAATAGATTACCGAATAGGTGAAATACTGGGAAAAAACTTGTTATATGTTTCTAAAAAACTCTAATAGCGGTTTGTTACTGCATGTCTGACAATAAAAAAAAATCCGTTGCGACTTATATCACGTGACCTCAAATTTCACAATCTTGTTTTATCTGAAAACTGCTTTAATAACCTAAATCACATAAGTTAGGGTCAAAACTGTTCAAATATTTGTGGAATAGACATTTTGCGGGAGATTGATAATTATAATAACACGATTCAGTCTTGGCACTATAGTCCAGTTCGGAAATTGTACATAGTGACTCATCGTCAGTTTGTCAGTTTACCGATATATCGATACGTAAAAAGTTCAAATACCGTTCTCCATTTAAACTTTGTTCAATCCTCAACTGGTACGGTGATTTCTAGGCTACACAACTGGTATTGTTGGGTCAATTTTAACCCAGCCCTAATTTAAGAGGGGTGGTTACACTTTTTTTGACTGACAGTATTTTAATTTGTTGCTTCAAAGGAAACAAACCTACAAATGAAGTAAACTCAAAAGGACCCCGCAAACTCCTTATGGAATTTGGGTCCCAGTGGATTTTTTTAAATTTTTGGTATGATGTAGTCCATGTAATTCTCAACCAATGTTAACATTGCGCCAACCCAAAAAAATGAACAGTTTTGCTGCTAGGGGGCGTTGAAATCACCCCTTGCGCAGATTAGACTATTTATTTTTGAACCCGGTAACAATATTTTCACTTTTTTCATTGTTGCTAATGTTGCACAATATTGTACTGTTTTATAAAAAAAATTCTTAACCCCTCCCCCTTTCCCCCAACTCCTATTACGGAACGCAAAAAAAATATTTCTCGGGTGCCTTCAAATGTATCGTCGAATGTTTAAATATGCCTAAATAAGGGAAATAGCAGTTTTTATGATTATCCCCCCACCCCCCAAATGACACAAAACGAAAAAATTTCTGTGGATTTCTCTGAATTTTTGATATGATGCAGTTCAAGTTATTTTGAATAGCAATAAATTGGGTGACAAACTTCAAAAATGAATAGTTTTGATGCTAGGGGGCGTCGAAATCATACCTTGCTCAGAATGGACTATTCGTATTTTAGTTTAGAAGATGCTGATCAATTCTGTAATTTTTCATGAAATGATAATCTAAAACCTCCCCCTTACCCCCTGGTACCCTTAATTTAAAACACGAAAAAATGTATTCCCAACTACTTGTAAATGCTTTATCAAAATAAATGTTTTAATCAGCTCAAATTGGGGAAATCGTACAGTTGTTTAATATCACCTTTCCCTCCCTTCAGAAAAATATTGATGAAGTTTGCAGACTTTTTAGTAGGGCGTAGTTCATGCTTTTTGAATATCAATCAATTGGGCGAATATCTTGAAAATAAATAAAAATTAGACATCCACAATTTGAATTTGAGGTGGTGCCTGAATTATTTTTTTCGTGTTTTGAAATAGGGGTTGGGGGTAAGGGGGAGGTTTTAGATTTTCAATTTATGAAAGTTTACACAATTGTTCGGCATAAAATAAAACAAAAATACGTAGAGATATTGTTTCCGCCTATAATAATGAATGATCTATTCTGAACAAGGTATGATTTCAACGCCCCATAGCATCAAAACTGTTCATTTTTGGGGTTTGTCACCCGATTTATTTCTATTCAAAATAAATTGAACTGCATAATATCAAAAATTCAGAAAAATCCACAGAACTTTTTTCGTTTTGTGTCATTTGGGGGGTGGGGGGATAATCATAAAAAACTGCTATTTTCCTTATTCAGGCATATTTAAACATTCGAAGATACATTTGAAGGAACTCGAGAAATATTTTTTTTTGCGTTCCGTAATAGGAGTTGGGAGAAAAAGGGGAAGGGGTAAGAATTTTTTTATAAAACAGCACATTATTGTGCAACATTAGCAATAATGAAACAAGTGAAAATATTATTACCGGGCTCAAAAATAAATAGTCTAATCTGCGCAAGGGGTGATTTCAACGACCCTAGCTGCAAAACTGCTCATTTATTTGGGTTGGCGCAATGGTAACATTGGTTAAGAATTACATGGACTACATCATACCAAAAATTCAAAAAAATCCACTGGGACCCAAATTCCATAAGGAGTTTGCGGGGTCCTTTATCAAAATTTTCATACATAAACACGAAAATAAAATATATTCATTAAAAAAATCATCGTTCAACGTTTTCAGCTAAATTATTGTTCTTTTGTCATAAACACAATTAAAATATGTCAAATTACAAAAAAATTACATAAACAAACTCGGAAAATTAAAAATCTGACGAGGGCTTTTCAGGAACCAATAAGTAAATAAAACTGATTATTTGAATCTTAACATTCATTACAAAAGTTTTGTTGATGAAATGATGCTTACAAAATGTTTTTTTGCATGTTGTATAATATGTTGTATATGAACACTCTTTACATTTCTGTGTTTTCATTTTTTCTCATTGTCTCATATGTTCCTCTATTAAAGAGATGCTAGGAATCGCAGGTTAAATGGTAAGACCTCGTTAATCATTGGCTCGCACAAGTTTCGACTTTTGAGGGCTGCCGTTCGTAAGGGGACGACAGCTGGTTAACGGAAAAAACAAAACAACAAACAACAACAAGTTTTTAATTAATGATTTTCTGGACATTTTCGAATTTCTAACTGAAAAGTTTGACAACATATGACTGTTTACAACGGCTGCGACTAGAACTTGCAGGAGGACTCTTGGACCACTTTTTTTCGCTATAAAAGTATGCTCCTTCATGTTCGTCGCTACCGGGTAGTTGATCACCATCATGTTCTGGTTCGGTGTCAGTCTCAGTTTCAAAATTTAAATGATTCTATCCCTAAAATCACTGCCACTCTCTTGAAATTCGTTTTTCAGTGGTGTTTCATTGTCACTGAAGTCAGATATATTGTTTATAATGTCTTCCATCTCGGCGTCAGTTAGAGGACGATTGATTTTGAACACGAGACACTAATTTAAACAGGGAACACAACTGGTATCGTTGGGTCAAATTTGACCCGAACGATGCGTACCGGGCAGAAAGAAAACGTCAACAGACGCGTGAACACTACACTCGTAAGTATCTCAAACCCTCGAGGAATACCTGCAGTTTCAAAAATGTATTGTGTTTAGTTACCTAAATTTATGCGTCTAAAAACGCTAGGGGTCAAAAGTGACCCAACAATACCAGTTCAGGGTAAAAAAGAATATACCTACAATTCACTCATTTAAAATTCCACACCATAATTTACTTTCTAACTATACGGGCCCTTGACTTCAATAACAAAATTAGGATTATGATCCGCCCACTATAATAATAATAATAATAATAATAATAATAATAATAATAATAATAATAATAATAATAATAATAATAATAATAATAATAATAATAATAATAATAATAATAATAATAATAATAATAATAATAATAATAATAATAATAATAATAATAATAATAATAATAATAATAATAATAATAATAATAATAATAATAATAATAATCATAATAATAATAATAAGATCCCCTTCTCTGCATGGTCCGCGACCATGAAAAAGCAGGGATTGGAGCATTTCTTTTTAAGGCAGCAACCCGTGCGGCCGATGAACTCGGTCTCGTATTCGACACTGAACGGGCTAACCCAAACTCTGTCACCGAGTTGGGACCCGTTCAGCAAAAAGCTCACATGAAAGCTGCGGAGACAGAGGTCCTGCTACAGCTACATATGGATAAGCCAATGCATGGTGTCTTCTTTCACAACATCGAAGACCTTGGCTTATCCAAAAGCTTGACCTTTGCCTTCCTCAGGGCGAGTGAGCTAAAGTCGGAGACCGAGGGATTCATAATGGCCTGCCAGGATGGTGTCTTCAACACCCTCGTCTACCGTAGTCGCGTGATGGGTATAGACGTCCCTGACACCCGATGCAGGGCATGTCGTGGGGCACCTGAGACCGTAATGCATTTGCTATCAGCATGCCCATCTTATGCGGTCTCAGCCTATATCCACAGGCATAACGCGGCGCTACGAGTGTTATACTACCATCTACGACACTCGTACGGTATAGACGAGACACCGGTGTTGCCTTATGTTCCGGGGGATATTGAGTCCGTGGTGGAGAATGAGAGGTGCCGGATCTATTGGAACTACTCATTCCCTACCCTCAGGCAAATACAAGCCAATAAGCCTGATGTTGTCCTCCTCGACCACCAAAGTAGAACGATATTCGTCATGGAGTTTTCCGCTCCAGGCGAAATGAATATCGTTCGAAAAGAGGAGGAAAAACGGACTAAATATCGAGATCTTCTCTTTGAACTCCGCAGGTTATATCCGGACCATTCTGTCAAAATGGTGGTTCTGATCATAGGAGTCCTTGGTGGAATGATGGACACACTGCTCTCCAACTTGAAGATAATACCTGCTTGCCGTAAATCTTAGCAGCAAGAATGCAGAAGGCCGTCATCCTTGGTTCGCTCCGTCTACTCAGGGCACATGATTCTCGGACCCAATAGTCACTCACCCTACGGACGTAGGGAGTGGTTATTGGGGTTAACGACACCAGCGCGCCCTCCGGATGTATCGGAGCACCGGAGACAGGGCCTGACTGGTACATTCCCAACGGAAAAAAAAAAAAAATAATAATAATAATAATAATAATAATAATAATAATAATAATAATAATAATAATAATAATAATAATAATAATAATAATAATAATAATAATAATAATAATAATAATAATAATAATAATAATAATAATAATAATAATAATAATAATAATAATAATAATAATTTTATTGATTTCAAAGACCTACAAGGTATAAAACAAGTCAGAAATTATCTACAATTTTGAGAACTATCGAAACCAATTGAGGTAAAAGTTGCTTCGTCAGAAAATAACATATTTTTTGAAAAATCACGATTGTTTTCTAACATGTCATAATCCCTATCTCGCAGAACTTGCACGAATTTCGGTTTGTATTGGTGAAAGTCATTTTGCTTTAAAATTCGTCTAACAGAGGTTTGAGACATTTCTGCATTTTCTGCAATAATTATCGTCGAAACTCTTGGTGTCTCAGTAACGGTCATTGAAACATTGTTTACATTATTCTCTTTATTCACAACAGGCTTAATGTGAACACTTTTATATTTGTTTTCAACCGAACCAGTTTCTTTAAATTTTTGCAATATCTTTGTCACCGTAGTAAATTGCAAATTTTATTGGGTTCCTTCCATTGAAAATTTCAACTACTTCTCTTGAACTGTGATAATTTTCGAAATTTAGCAAAAACGTTTTACTTTTTTTTTGTATACTCAGTTTGGGAACCATTTCTATTGATTTAGATTGAAAAACACAAAAACTGATAAAGAACGACAGCTCAAATAAAATATAAATTAAAATAAACCACCTCAAAAGTGTCTGACTTATTTATTTCTGTGTTTTGAATTACCTCAACTTTCAATTAGTGTTTGTTGGCCTCTGAATCAAACACTTTTTTTTGGGCCATATTTTTTTACACCTTTCTCGTATGCGCAGTACCTGGTGTCTCCAGGTAGGTCTACCCAACACATGTATACCTGCTCATATATCCAGTAGATACTAATACACAAAATTACAAGGTGCATCAAACACTTCATGAAACGTGCGTCACTGGCTCTCTTACTATGATGCTTATGTGTTTTTTTCAAACAATCCAATAACTGCAGGTATGTCTGTTAACTTCTCCATATAAACTGGAATCGAATGGAGGGATATTAAAAAGATTGTTATTGTTATTATATCACCGACCACATAACTCAACAAGAATTTTCCGCCTTGAGCTCTATATGCAAATAGTTATTTTTACTCCACTGCTCTTTCAGGAAGTTATTACATATATCATCATAATAGTTATATCCTCAACGGCCGTAAAATATTCTGGCAAATTATATCGTAAAATTTGACGGTGGCGTCATGAAATGTCCAATATGAGACCTCTATGACCTATAAACTGGAAAACTTTGAAACTGCCATATCACCGGGAGATAATAATTCAGAACATCAGGAGTATAGTTTCGAATATTAAGGGAATATGTTCAGGTCTACATTCTACTCTCATAAAATATACTGAGTAGAGGTCAATGAAATTGTTATTAGCGGGGATGGTATCACAAAAGAGTGATAGAAAGTTTTATACTGTGGCCCGAGTAGGTAGTAGATAATCATAAAAATCGTAACGCAAATTCAAACAGGTGACTTTTATTTGACCATGAAATATAAATTGGGTTGAAAAAATGTTGTCACTGCAAGAAAAAAAATGCACATGGAATCGTGTCTACGACTAAATATCGCGCTCAAAAATTTCCTGTCACAAATTTCCTGCCAATAATCCCCCGTCCAATAATATCCTCAGACAATAATAAGCTTATGCAAAATTATCCCGTCCAATTATTAGCCCGATCTTACATTATATGATGAATATTGGATCCAAATGGAGGCGACATGTAGAAGGCGTCAGTGGTCTGGCCTCCAAGTCATGTAACTTGATTGAAACAATGGGACAGCATCAAAATCAGGGTTCCTTGAAGAACCTTGCATAAAAATGACGTCAAATATTCATGATTGTAACTAATCACGCTGGATGACACTCGCGTTTGGGTCCAATACCGATTCCACAGATTAACTATCTTACTTCTATTTGAACAATGCTTCAACATTCTGACAATGAAAAAAAAAGGATCCTATTTTCTCCAAACCTAATGAAAAATAGAGTTTTCAGCGAGTTTTGATAACGGAGGCAGATATAGTCTTGGGATCATAATTTTTGGCCAACTCTTAGCTGGTGAGACGTCATTTAAGTCATATAGTTGGTGACGTGGAGTCTGATAGACTCTTTTATACAGTGAGGCATTTTTAGCCCTCCCACTGTTAAATTTTGAGAATATTTTTTGTCCTATTGGTCCAAATTTATCGAGATCAGATCCGTACTTATACTTATATACAGTGTCCGGCATAAAGTTCGCAGCACATGGAAAACTTTATTATTATTGATTTCTCAAAAAAAAAATTCTTGTTGAAAACCTCTGCTTCATCCCAAACCTAAATTACAAATACCAAAATTGAATTTTATACTACCATATTGAGCGAAATTGAAAAACATTATCCCATCACTTTATTTTTCACGGTAGAATTAAAAGTATGGGGAAAATATTGTTCAGAAACGAATGTTGATCCAGAAATTCAAATCATATGATCAATTTAATTTTTCCACTTTTTTTCCCATTTAATCCTAGATGAATGGAATATTGTTAGATATGACGATATCACTTCCTGGATATCCTCACCTTCCTCGCTTCTATCAGAAAATCTCATTTATTGAAATATGTGACGGAATTTCGCAAAATCTTGCTGCAAATAGTAAATAAAACTGAATTATCTCCAACATATGAGGCGAGAATGAAAATTAATTTATTTGTATGATATGAATAGAATTTTTTACACAAATATGCCCTAGGGGAGTCCTCCATTTTCAATGCACTGCATTGTACGGCGATGCATTGCACCGTGAACATTTCTTAGTATCTGGGGAGTTATTCCCCGTATACAATCCCTGATAGTATTCTCCAGATAAGATATATTTTGAAACGGTCTTCTTGAGTATACCTTTTGCTTGAGATATTCCTATAAAAAAATTAATAGGAGTGAGGTCCGGTGACCTGGCGGGCCAAGCGTCATTGGAATATTTTCCAATCCATCGATTTGGAAATGTTCTATTCAACCACATTCTCACTTCTCTCGTAGAGAATGTACGGATGCACCATCTTGTTGAAAGTACATTCCAGCTCTCATGTCCAATGGAATATTATCTAAATAATCGGAGAGAAATGTTTGCAGCATTCTCAAGTATCTCGCAGAATTCAGTGGTTGTCTGAAAAATACTGGTCCAACAATAATGTCATTAGGAATTCCGCACCAAGTTAACTTTGGAATGATATTGGTCTCTACATTGTATCCTGAAATGGGGATTATTACCTGCCCACCTCCTACAATTCTGGGAGCTGACTACCCCATTTGATGTGAAGGTTGACTCGTCACTGTGAAGAATTTTTTTCGAAAATTGTCTGTTATCTTCTATCATAGAGTGAAACCAAAAACAGAAATCCAAGCGATCATCTGGATCTCTCGGTTTCAAAGTGTGTATGAATTTATTATTAGCTAAGACTCTTCTCATTGATCGATCGAGATATTCTCCTCTTTGCGATAATGACATTCTTGGATTTTCAACCGTATAGATAGCATAATATTCATAACAGAGGTTTCCCATATTCAGTTACCGGTCGTCTATGCGTTACTTTGTATTTTTTCGAAACCGATCCAGATTCCCTGAATGTTTTTAAAATTCTTGTAATTGTCGAATTATGGACGTTTTTACCTGGATGTCTTTCATTAAAAATATCGGCAGTTTCTCTACAAGTATGACAATTGTCACCATCACGATCTCCACTCTTTCCTGTATACTTAGTCGAGAAGCCATGATTGAATTGAAAAACTACTGAAATTACTAGACAGATTTTTTATGAAAGGTATTATTCTTGATACGTCAAAAATGGTTTGTTTACAATTACAGAAGAATTTGTTTCCAAAGCCAACTGTGATCGGAAAATGTTCTTTATCTCAAGGTTACAGTAGAAAGCGGTGATTAGGTATAATCCAAGCGATAGGGAAAAGTGCGTGCAAAAATTAATATCCGGTAAAAAAATATGAGCGTATAGTAAATTGAAATTCAGCATGAGTTTCTATTTCATGCGACTCGATCGGGATTACCGAACATATCCTAAAAAATTGGCAAAGTTGCGAAAAGCGTTTTTTTGTTGATAACTAAAAAACTACAGCTCCGATCGAAAAAAGTCAAATCAGGAAATTTTAGGTATTGAAAAAATCTATGAATTGAGTGTCTTATATTTTTCCGATATCAAATCAAATCAAATCAAATTTTATTGAGTCCTTTTTCTATTCTCAAAAAACAGATTGGACGGGTCATAAAAACATCTTGGATAAAGATGTAAGGGGTATATGAAAGATAAAACAGAGTAAAAAGACAATACTGAACATAGACAAGAATTAAATAATATGTAAACGAATTATGCGGCGCTGAGCGAGGTAAGTTTAAATAATAGAGTAAGTACGCAGTGATATCAATGGGCGTTGATATAACTTTCGAACTCTTCTACAGAGTAAAAGCATTCTTTTATAAGAAGTTTTTCAATTTGGCATTTGAAAATTTCTAAACTTTTCGAGCTCTTCAAAAAATAAGGAAGTTTGTTGAAGAGGAAACTACCTGCAGATATCGGTGATTTTTTTGGAAAGAGTGTTTTGCTATGTTTATTAATATATTATTTTAATTTCTGGTATTGTGGTCGTCAGTATCACAATGTTTGATAAAATTATTTTTGTTGATAAAAATGTATGACATTAGTTTCATTATGTATATGGATGGTGCCGTGAGAATACTATAATTTCTGAAACTATCTTTGCAGGATGCTCTGTAGGATAGTCCGAAAATACGCCGAATGATTCGTTTTTGCAAAATAAATACACGTTTCATGTCAGAGGCTTGGCCCCATAAAACAATACTGTATGATATAGCTGAATATGCAAAGGCATAGTATACATTCAAAAGAGATTCTACGTCAAGCATATTTTTCATAGTCGAAATCACATAGTAGCATTAATTCAGCTTGCTGCATATACTGTCTATTTGCTTTTCCCAAGAGAGATTGATGTCTAACATCGTGCCTAGAAATTTGGTAAATTTGGATAATTCAAATGACCGCCCCTCAAATGAGATGTGTTTGATTGTGGGTGTTCTGTACTTGTTGTAGAACTCACTGACATTTTTCAAGTTATATCGGAAAAGCCGTGAAAAATCGGGTTTTCTATAACTCGTTAACTGTAAGGTATTCAAACTTGTTACTTACCGTTATGTGTAGCCTATGACAAGCCAAAAAAGCATTTCTTTGAAAAATTGATAAATATTGATTATTTTTCAAAATAAATGAAGTTTTCTCAAAAAAGATGCTCTCTCAATATGGCTGCTATTGCTCGGTAAATGATGCTACAGTAACGATTCATGGCTTATTTTTTTCTGTAAGAGTTGTTCTTTCATATTATCGAATAGGTATATTATATTATTGATATGTCTAGTTCATTTTCAGTATTATTAATTGATGAATAAAGTGAGGGGTGCAGGCGCGGATCGCGATAGCTGTAGCGGGTGGTGGAGTGGGGATAGCACTGAAAACTCATTTCGTGCGTTCAAAGTGGCCTGTGCTTGAAAAATATTGAATATCTCGGCTTGTTCACGTACGTTTTCTTTTGCAATGTACACTAGTACTTGAAATTGAAACTATAACTTTTCGCTTCTTATTCAATAACACTATCAGGACGAAAGTGTCTTTAATGTCAACAGTATTTGTATCCCCACTGCACCACCCGCTAAAATTGCATCGCTCCGCGACTGCACGCCTCACTTTGTTCATCAATTAATAATACTGCAAATGAACTAGACATATCCTAGTATTTTTTATCGAAAAGATAGGTATTCAACCTCAATATCCATGAAGGTTGACTGCTGAACGTTGATTATTGCGCCTTCCACATTTTTTTAAATAAAAAAATTATCTCGGCTCCTAGTGATCATAGGAATTCAATTTTTTTAATGCGTGAAGTCATGCCAGAAATCTATTTTCATGAAAGTCATTTCTATAAAAACAAAATTAAGAAATATATTTAGAAAAAAACATGTAAAAAAATTGTGCAATTTTTTGAAGTAATTTTTTGACACTTAAAATAAATAAAATCAATATACTTATTCCATAATATGAAAGTACAACTCTTATAGAAAAAAATAAGCCATGAATCGTCACTGTAGCATCATTCCCCGAGCAAGAGTAGCCATATTGAGAGAGCATCTTTTTTGAGAAAACTTCATATACCTATTGTGAAAAGTAATCAATATATTCATCAATTTTTTTGAAAAAGACTTTTTTGGTTTGCCATAGGCTACACAAAACTGTAAGTAACAATTTTCAATACCTTACAATAAACGAGTTATAGAAAACCCGATTTTTTATGGTTTTTCCGATATAACTCATTATATAAATGATATCAAAAAATTATGAGTCAGATAACTGATAGGTCTTTTCAATACCTACAATTTCCTGATCAAACTCTTTTTGATACGAGCTGTAGTTTTTTAATTATCAACAAAAAACCACTTTTCGCAAATTTGCCAATTTTTTAGGTTATGTTCTGTAATCAGGATGGAGTCGCATGAAATAGAAACTCATCCTGAATTTTAATTTCCTATACGCTCATATTTTTATTTTTCTTGGACTATTATCGCAGTGGTTGAACGCTAGCCTGGTGACCGAAAGGCCCCAGGAATCATTCCCAGCCGGTGCGCGAGAATTTTCTCTTCAGATATTTTGAAGTGCATAATAATATGTGAATACATTTTTCAAATGGATTAAAATCAAAATTTTTCAAGATGAATAATTCAATGAAATATTGTAGATGCTTTTTGAGGAGAAACTATACAAAAATAATCATATTTTACAATTCCTTATTTTATTCGAAGAATACCTACCAGATACTAAAAGATGTCCACAATGCACGCCGTAAATGCAGTGTATCGAAAATGGAGGCCTTCACATAGAATAATGTGGCATATTTGTATCAAAAAATGTTATTCATAGTGTGAAAATAAATAAATTTTCATTCTGGTGTCATACCTTGGAGACATTTCAGTTTTATTTACTATTTGCAGCAAGATTTTGTGAAATACCGTCACATATTTCAATTAACGTGATTTTCCGATGGGAGGGAGAAAGGAGGGAACATCCAGAGAGTGATATGATCATATCAAACAATATACCATCCATCTAGCATAGTTTTCCTCATATCGTACAGGGAGACGAGGAGAAAATTGGAAAAAAGTGGAAAAATATGGTAGTATAAAATTCAATTTTGGTATTTGCAATTTAGGTTTGGGATGAAGCAGGTTTTCTTCAGGATTATTTTTTTTAGAAATCAATAATAAAAAAGTTTTCCATATGCTGCGGACACTGCCAGACACTGTATATATAGTAAAAAAATATTGGCGAACTCCAAAGAGATTCATGTGGTTGAAAATAGAATTGATTTTCCTTTTCAACGATGTGCCATTTGACCTCCCATGCCATATGACCTCCCATGCCATTTGAAACATTGAAATTGATGTGCCTCCCCCTTCTCTATCAACCAAACACAATGTCTTTCATTTCAAAAAGTAGTATCGGTGACACCATTCAAAATGATTTTTATTCCACGTTTAAAAAAAAGCCGCTCTGTGTGAAATGAAACTACACAATATTATTGAAATAAAAATCAGACTAATATTTAAAATAAATTAATTGGTAACTACATGTTAATAATTTTATTGCAAATTAAAGAACAACATTTTTTGTAATGGATCGTTTTTAATAAATTATAAGAGATTTTGCAGAATCTTGAATAAAAAAGAGCAACTTAACTATTAAAAATAACGAAGAAATTAAGAGAAAAATCGAAATGAAAATCATGATTGACATTAGTTCAAAGAATGTTTTATGAAACAACATAAAAGTCATTCTGAAAAATTAACAACTCAAAAATTAACCACTCGGTAGTTGTTAGTCACTTTGTATTGTACACAACATGTCCGTCAATATTAGAGGCATATAGGTCCTTTGCATTCTACACATATGTTACAATATTTTTATGCTCTTCTGAATATTTTCATTTCAGTTATCATCATTATTATGATTTTCACAATCACTAGCACCCATTCCACTATCTGTAGGTGCAGTGTTCTATATTGGTATTGCCCTCGTCTTCAAAATTAGGACCTTAAAAGTTAACGACTTTGTGCTAATAACTCGTTTAAAACACTTACAGGTATATTCACTATCTTTTAACGATATCGTTAGCAGTCGTTATCAAGCGACAATTTGTTAAATAACGACAAAATCACACAATCGTACTCACTATATTATTCACTATCTTTTAACGATATCGTTAGCAGTCGTAACCAAGCGATCAGCCGTTAAATAATATATTCACTATGTGTTTCTTCATCGTTATTTAACGATATATCGTTGCCAAAACATCGCTGAGCAGACGACACCAATTTGGCTGTCAGAACTGTCAACGATAATAGACTTGTTCAGCAAAAAAATTATTCTCACTCGTCTTTTGCAAAATTTGAATAATAATCCAATAGAAATGAATCAGTTCGAGCGGTACGTATTGGTTGTAATCCTAGAAGAACTGCGAAGGTGTTCTGATGATTTGTGAAGATAAATCGGATCACGTATCTGTTGTTCCGTAGAGAGTTGAATCAGAGATTTAATAGATAGCTTAACAATATCAGCAATCGTCTCGAGACTCCTGAAGAAAATTTTTGGAAAGATTTTAGATCAACCAGAGAACTGGCATGGGAGTTATTTAACGAAATGAGTGATCACTCTGCAATGTCTCTCAGGAATACGAGGATACCTTCAGTTATACACAGAACGAAAAAGGTACGTTATATTAATAAAAAACTACATCAAATCAGTGAACGTCAACATTAATTTTGGTCCGATGACGGGTGTTATTAATACAATGAACGGTCGTACGTAAATTTTCTTGTTGATTAAGTTATGACTGCTGTACGTTGAATCAATGAATAATGGTCATGGATCTATGTTTTCCGGTTATCAATATTACGAATAGATTTGCATTAGTCTATGGTTGTTGTACATTGAATCAATGAACAGTGAACAGGGATCTATGATCGCCGTTTATCAATATTACGAACGAAAGATTTAGTTTATGATTGTCTACGTCAAATCAATGAAAAATGAGCATGAATCTATGTTCGCCAGTCATCGATGTTACGAATAAAATTTATTGGTATTCAGTAGTAACAGTCTTCGTCAAAGAAAATGTTATTCAACAGTAGTACGGTCGCTGTGAGAAATAATGTAATTACTTTTTTACGTATAGAATAATAATTTTCCAATTTGAAAAACCCAACATCGATTCAAAATTATCTGGTACATCCACTGATTTGAATTGCCCTACTGAATGGTGAAATATACATCTACAAGGAGGTGGCAAAAAACGGGATTTTTCAATGAACTCCAATATTTTTTTAATTATTGTTAAAATCTAACTGTATTAAATAATAAAATTAATGAATCTTCTTCAATAAAGTCAACTGAAACTTTCTTGAAATGACAAAAAATAAACTAAATAATCGAAGACTGATAAACTTAGACAATATCTAAAATACAAATATTTACTCACCATATAAATTTTTTCTCAAAAGTTATAAATATTGTCCTTTCCATTCCATATAATACTAAGGTACCTATTAATCATTTTTAAGATAGATTATTTTGTCATTTCAAAATCAATAGGACAGACAAAAATGCAAAAGTTGAAGTTGGTCACTTTTTTAATAATGAAGTGGGGTGGGAGCCACTAGTTCTTTTACTGATGGAGAAAGCATCACGTACAATCCTTAACGGATGGCAAGCAATCTCAAAAAGGTTTTCTTCAAAATAAAGACGTGCTCATTGCGTAATTTGGTTTTATTTCAAAACAGATTCACAGATCATATGAACCATGGGACTCTCAAGGGAGACCTCATATTTATAAAAGCCCTTTTATAGGAAATTCCAGAACATTTTGCTTTCCTGTGGAAAGTCTGAATTAAATAAATAAATAATTTTAAAACATATATCGACAGCCCTAATGATATCAAAATTTTTTTAGCGAATATCGTCAAAGTGGACACATATGCTTGATATATTGGAGACGTCATCACCAAGGCATAATATAAAGGGCTGAGTTGCCGTTTTTTTGCTTTCAAGTGTATTATGTGCTCTTGCTGGGTTTTAGCACAAAAAAATTACTCCTGGGAATTTTTTATGGTATATACTTTTTGTGGGTTGTCTTGCCAGTATTATTTTTTTGAGCATAACTTGGTCGATGGCACTAAATATCCATGGAGAGCCCATAAAACTGACGCAAATTTACCATCTAAACAAAAATATATAAAACACTGTTTCTTTTAGCATTGCATTTTTTTGCTCATGGCAATTACCAGAAGTCTATGGCAAAAGATAAATCGTGTGTCGTGTCCCAGTCTCCTGTAGGCAGCAGGTGTATTCACGAAGTATCAGAAATATTGGTTGTTTCTGTGAGAATTTCTGGTTTACTTGGTTCATACTTATTTGTACGAAAACACTACTTTTTTTTCACAATTCCGTAATATTCACCGTTTCCATAATTGATTCAAGCTTCCATAAAATAGTCAAATAACTGAAACATCAGTTTCAAAATTTTGTTTGCATTCTTCATTCAATTACAAAACATGAATTTATATGTACTACCCGTCTCAAAAATTCAGGTTGGTAGTTATTCATTCGGTAACGATTGAAGCCGTAACGACATTGTTTACAGAATACGAATTTCTGAATTGTCGTTTAGATAAACGTAATCGTAAATTAAACTACAATCGTTAATCAACGACTCGTTAAATAACGACTTTTTAGAGAATAGACCTGTTTGTTTCTTCATCGTTATTTAATCGTTGCCAAAACAACGATGAGCAGACGACACATATTTGGCTGTCGTAACTGTCAACGATGATAGCTGTGTTCAGCACAAAATTATTCTCTCGTCCTTTGCAAAATTTAAATTGTTATCAAATACAAATGGATCACTTCGAGCAGGACGTATTGGTTGTAATCCTGAAGAACTGCGAAGAAGGTATTATGATGATTTCTGGAGGTAAAACGAATCACGTATCTGTTTTTCGTAGAGAGTGGAATCGGAGATTTAATAGGTAGTTGAGGGATGTCAGCAACCCTTTCGAGACTCCAGAAGGAAATTTTCGGATAGATTTTAGGTAGGCTTGGGAGTTATTTAACAAAATGAGCCATCACTTTGCAATGCCTCTCAGGAATACGAGGATACATACTGTCATATACAAGTTAACAAAAAATTGTGAATTTCCGCTCTATAACCAATTGCACACCATTTTTTTTGGCTATGGCAATCACCAGAAGTCTATGGCGAAAGATGAATCTTGTGCCACGTCCCAGTCTTCTGTAAGCAGGTGTATTCACGATGTATCAGAAACATTGGTTGATCATCTTGGCCCTCAATCATAAAATTCCCAACAGAGCTATTCAGTTTGGCTGTTAGAAGGTCTCAAGTTTATTTGAGAATTTCTGGTTTGCTTGGTTCATACTTATTTGTACGAAACTAATGATTTTTTTTCCAATTCATCCAAGTAATACTGAAAATTGTTACCTATGAAATAGTTTTACTACTTTATTTTACAATTACGTAATATTCACCAATTTCCATAGTTGATTTAGATTTCCATCAAATAATCAATTAACTGACACTGACAGTTGCAAAATTTTGTTTTCATCCATCACTCAATCACAAAACATGAATTTACGTGTACTACCCGTCCTGAAAATTCAGGTTTGTAGTTAGCCGTAACGACAGTGTTTACAGAATACGAATTACTGTCTAGTCAACATGTACCATTAAAAAAAAATCTTTCATAGTCTCCGAAAATTATGGTCATGGTGTCATTCGATTCGTAATGTCATGTAAAAAGTTTGAGGAAAGGCCCCCAAAAGTAGTCGAAAAAGAATTGCAAAAGTTAAAACAATTAAGTGAAAAAAAAGTGGGGATTTGTTTTTTTTTTTAATATCTCGAAAAATATTAAAGAACCTGAAAATAGCCCTGAAAATAGAGCCAAAAAAGGAGAGTCTGGCTTCCGCGCGAGTTGCAACTGACACAACAACAAAAAACATAAATTTGAATATTGAGGAATACAAAAATTCCTGTACTATTGGGATACTTCAATTAACAATAATCCGCGGTTAAAACACTTTTATACAAATTTCTCCATAAATTATGCATTTGTTAATTAACAAATTTTTATAAACTGAATGTTAATATAAAAACCCCGATAATTATTGTACTAAAACCCTAGCAATTTTTCACTCTGTGAAGTTATCCTTGATAGGCTTACAAATAGACAACCAATGCAAAAATTGTGAAATTTTGATCTTCCAGTTTTTATTAATAAAAATAAAAAAAGTAAATGATTCTTTTTTCGATTTCTAAGGGTTTGAAGCTACATAAAATATTTATTTTTTAAATTTTATTACCATTGTTAAAAAAATTGTTATAAACAAATACATTGTAGAAATAGAAATAGAAATAGAATTTATTCATCACTGAAATATTTACATATACATACGAATACATAAGTACATGTAAAAACTTATCGGACTAGTCACAAAGAAAAAATTCAGGAATATACAATTTAAAACATGAGGAATATACATACAATTAGATTAAAATTCTCTACAATGTAGCGTCTAAAAACTCTTCAATGGAGTAGAATGATTGACTTATCAGATAACGAGTCAAATTATCCGTCAACACATTTGAACTCGCTGAGCTTAAGTGCGGGAATATATTCATAAGTCGGTTATAACACTTGATTCCTTGGTATATGTGAGAGTCCTGACCAATGCTCAATCGTGAGTATTTCTGGTGGATGCTCTCACTGTTTCTCGTACTGTATTTATGTAGATCATGTCTTTTACTCAGGTTACTTTCTTCTTTTTTGACATTGATGATAATCAGAAGTATGTAAAGTGAAGGAACTGTTAGAATTGAGAATTGTGTGAATATGTTTCTACAGGAGGTTCCACGAGCTACACCAGCCATACATCTGATTATTTTCTTTTGCAAGATGAAGACTTTATTAATATGTACTGAATTTCCCCAGAAAATCAATCCGTAGCTCAATGCAGATTGTTTATAAGCAAATCAATTTTTTTTGTAAAATATTTATTAGTGAAAATTATGATTTTCAAAGAAAAACCGATCAATTGTAAACAATTTATTTATTGCTAAAATATTTTTATTTACTTTATTTTTATTTTCAATTGTAAATAAAAAAGGGGAAAATCAAAATTTTACAATATTTGTATCGGTTATCTATTTGTGAGCCTATTAAGAATAACTTCACTGAATGAAAAAACTCCTAGGGTTTTAGTTCTATAATTTTTTTCCTTGGTGTTTTGGCATCGACTGCTATGGTTAGCCATGTGTTCTTGGTAGGCCTTGTTACTAACTCCATACGCCACCTCAGGAGCAGCACTGTTAATTGGAACGCAACAGTGAATCGTGCAGGACTCACCCCAGTCCAGCCACGAAATTTAAATAATTTAATCGGTCAAATTAAATTAAAAAATCCCAGCCGTAACAGGGGCTCGTACTCCGGACCTTTCGACTCGAAGTCGGACGCTCTAACCACTGCGCCTCGCCCTGACATAGTTCTAATAATTATCGGGGTTTTTATGTTATGTTTATGTTATGTTTATTCAGTTTAGAAAAAATTTGTTAATCAACAAATGCATAAACATTTTTCAACCGCGGATTATTGTTATTGTTGATGTATGCCAATAGTACATGCATTTTTTCATTCCCCAATATTCATATTTAATATGTTAAAACAATTTTTTTGTTATTATAACAGAGTGACGCAACGCGCCTGGAAGTCAGACTACCCGTTTTTGGCTCTATTTTCAGGGCTCTGTAAAAATTATAAATATTTGAGGTGCAGTTTCGGGAGTCGAAACTTTTCTTCAGCAAATTTGCTGATCTTTTCAGATCTTCTTTATTATTTCGATATAGCCCCACTTTGTTTTCACTCAATTGTGTATAAATTTTGCAATTTTTTTCGGCCCCTTATGGGACCTTTCCTCAAACTTTCTACATGAAATTACTTTACTCTTCTAAACTACTGGCTGCGTATAAACCAGCCTTCAGGTGAGACTTCTCATCTCATTCTCATTCTCATCTTTTGTGTCTGTTGTCATTTTCCGTCGAAAAATGAAAAATGAAGGAAATTCTTATGATATATCCTCTTAATTTTGACTTTAATGAAATTTGTTTTCCTATTTGTCATTCATAAATTTCTGTCCATAGTGCTATGTTATTCCAGCGGGTAGAGTTTAATTTGGTTTGATATTAATCTCTTCAAGAGTTGCATAATAAACTTGTGAAATGCTCTGAGGGTTGCGGATGGAGAAAACAAATTCACATCGTGCCAGTGGATTCATCATTTTTATATAAAACACGTTCGTTACATGTGGGAATATCGCTTCAGGGACTAATTCATGAATACGATTCAATTCCTAGGGAAAAATATTTTATCAGGCGTATATGCGAAGGTTTATTATCAATTCAGAATACTGTGTTACATGGTCGAAATGATTGAATTCACTTCAAAGTTTGATTCAGTGCAGCTTCAATAATAATGTTATATGCAATGAGACTTTTTGGCTGCAAGCTAGTAACTACTGATGTATCGAGAGAAAAAGGTGGTTGAGCAGAGTGGATTACTTACTGTGAACTGACCATCTGATGGGGATAACGTGGTAATCGAAATGTACTTGTAGAATGGAGTAAAAGTGTGTGTAGTGGGATAAGACATAAGTTATTCTCATGGTCTGGTTCCGTAGGTATCCAGAAATCTATTTTATGAAACAGAATTGGAGAAGATGAAGATTTTGGCATATCGAAAACCTTTGAAGAAATATTTGAATTTGCTGACGATCAAATTGTTCGTTATGAAATAAATGTATGAATTCAGACATACCTACCTACGAGATTCATATACAGGGTGTTCCAAACTTGATGGCCTATTAGACGTTTCTGGAAAACGAGAGCTAGGATTATTTTGAAAAGTTGGTTTCTTTGTTAATCAGTTCTGCTCTATCGATCTCAAATATGTTCAGCGCTGCAGCGTTGCCGCTTCTATCGAAAAGAACCAACAACTTTGATATTTTGAATGGATTACCCTGTTTATTATTGTATTTTTCGCTTTGCTATTGATTTTTGATTAGTTTCATGTGGAACTTTCCTATACCTATCTCCAGTGGTTTTTGAGAAAATCAATAATTTCCTTATTTTTTGTGCGAAACATAGCTTCAATTAAACGTTTATGACTGCAGTTTTTGAATACGTAGAAAGCTGAAATTTTGGATGTAGTTTGACAATATCCTGTGTATTAGTTACGACTAGGGGAATTCGTTCTTCATTATACATAGTCGTTGAAAATTCGTGATTTTACCGATAGATACAAAAGTGGTGAAAGGTGCATTTTTTCAATTGGAACACCCTGAATATCATTAAATATCCTAAAAGAAATTAGAATTTCCTTTCTAATGATGTATCATGTTTATATAATAATAATAATAGTAGCGTCTTTATTGTCCATTCAAGTTTTTTTAAATAACAATATACTATATACATGAAAAATAACGGCATAATAGGCGGAGTTCAGCTTACAAATTGAAAAATATTGATAACATCAAATTATAGTGAATTGTTCATATTAGCTGCTCTTCCACTCAACCTCAAACACACCAGTCTATAGAGAACAGAGTTTTACCTACTAGACACATTTGTTCACACGGAAGGGGAAAGGGGGGCTCATTTCACATATTCTGCGTATTGAGAAGAATTTCTTTGTAATGTTTTTTAAAACAACTTTCTTTCATTTTTTTTAAGATGGTTTGGTAAATTATTATAGATTTTGACTATCTGATAACTGAACGATCGTTTGAACTGTTCGGTACGATGTGTAGGGGGCGTCAATAAACCCTCGAATCGTAGATTCAATGTATGCACATCTGTTCGAAATTTCATTTGTTGTAAAGATAAATAGGCGTTTTTCTATTGATGATATTATGAAATAGACATGCTGCATGTAAGAACCTACGATTTTTCCAGTTCAGTCAACCAATATCCTTCAACTTATGACTGACACTCTCTCGACTTCGAATGCCAAAAATCATTCTCAAGCAAGAGTTTTGGATTTTTTGTAATTTTTTGTTGCAAATATAAGTGAGACTTGGGCCATACAAACAGTCAGCAAAATTTAAAATGGATAAAACTAAGCTTTCGCAAAGCATTGCTTTGATTTTTCTTTGCAGAAATTTTCTGCTGCCGTATATAATTTTCAGAGAATTGTATGCCCCTGAGTTAATTTATTAACATGTTTTTCGAAGCGCAGGTCACTGTCCATGATGACACCTAAATTCTTACAATGTTTTACTACCTCGAGTATGTTCTGTCCAATACTGATATTGATTTCATCTGCATTTCATTTCTCTTTTGTTTTGGACCAAATAACAAGACACTAGATTTACTTGAATTCAGAAGAAGACAATGCTCTGCAGAAAGCTCGGCGAATTTATTCAGGTCGCTATTTATTCGAGCACATGCATCTTCGACATCATTTGTATAGAATGAATAGTAAATTTGGGTATCATCAGCATATAAGTGAGATTTGCAATATTTGATATGTCTGATAAACTGACTAGTGTATAGAGTGAACATGACGTCCCAGAATGGAACCTTGGGGTACACCTGATGTGAGGGTTAAATATGTAGAGTTCTCCTGTTCCACGCGTACTTTTTGTTGCCTATTGTTTAGATAGCTACTCAACAGAGTTACCGTGTTTGGACTGAATCCAATATGAGCTAATATTGAAAATAACACTTCGTGATTGATTGTGTCGAAAGCTCGACTAAAATCAAGTAGAACCAAAACAGTAATTTTACCTTTATCCGATGATTCCATTATGTCATCCACTACGTGCAGTAGTGCTGTTGTACAGCTGTGGCCAGCTCTAAATCCCGATTGTACTGTGGGAAGCAGTGAATTTTTCAACAAGTAACTATTAATTTGAATTTCCATGACTTTTTCCATTACCTTTGACATCGTTGGTAAAATACTAATTCCTCTAAGATCTTTAAATTCTTTAGGAGTAGTAATTTTGGGTAACACAGTGATAACATGTATACCTAAGGAGTCAGGTTTATCAAATAAAAGCAGGTTTTCTATAAAAATTGGATTATTTTGCCATATTTTGTATTGGGAAGATATGAAATGTCATTTAACATGTCATTATGAAAAGTAGTGCATTAATAGTATAACGTTTGCTCGTACATTAACGTTAATTTGATCAGAAAAGTATCAAAGTGGAAGACAATAATTATTCAAATAAAAATCTGATTAATTATTGTCGAATTTTTCCCATATTTCTAACTGTTCATTAGATATTTATATTTTTTATTTTTTTCACGACAGTCTTTTCCAAAACTAATATCGCATGAATTGAGAAATGCAGTTATTCGAAATTTTGATTCAGATTTGAACAAAGTATGCTTGGTTCGGTTTTTCATCTCCATGATAACTTTATCTCCCATTCAGGGTAACCGAAAAACGTGTGTCTGTTGAGAAATCAATAAACAAATGAAGGTCCTAATAATCGCTAATTGACGTTTTCGAAGTGATGTTTGTAAAAATTTAGAAGAGTTAGATCTGGGGATCGCGATGGCCAAGACTGTGGACTCAAGTGTCTTGTCCAACGATCGATTTTCGAAGGTTGTAGTCAGTTGTCAGTTCTCTGCTCACTTCTTGTATACAGTGAGGGGGCACCGTTCAACTGCTACCACAACTTTGATATACATGAAGTTCCCAACTGTTGTTCTCATATTATTCTACTATTTTCCGTATAATTTTCTGAAGGACCTTTGGATTTTCATAAGTCCATATTCAATTCCACTCACAGAAATCATCATGTTTTTGAAGGATCACCTCTTGACGCCTCAACATTCCCAACACAGCATAATTTCGTTCGATTCTTAAGAATTTTTTTCTATTCATTTGTGGAAAATTCATTGAATTTCCTGCATCTTCTTGAAATAATGTTTTTGCACTAACCGTGAATATAAAACAGATTCGAAATATCAACATTTCAGTTTGCATTAAAAACGATTTTTAATACTTTCTTCTTACTAAAACACCATGAAAATTACGGATGGTTAAATTAAAAGTTTGTTTTGCTCTTTTCTGGTCAGAGCACACTACTATCATTTACAATTACCAGATTCGGAATAGGTAATATTGCCCAATTGAAATAATCTGTAGTATGACGTATTTATTGTCTCCCATTTTGATTCTTTTCTAATAAAATTCACGTTAATCAACTCGAAAACGTTTTATTATTAATGTAGTAATTTTCGAATTTTCATAATGTTCCATGACATTTCATATCTACCCAGGGTCGGATTGTGGGCGAAAGGGCCTACCGGGAAAGGACCACGCACACACCTTATGGGAAAAAGTTTTTCGGTGAAAATGGCTGGATTTTTGATATGTTGTAGTTGGAGCCATCCTGAGTGAAAGTCTCCATTGGCCCAACTCGATCGTATGACTAGATTCGGCGCTAGAGGGCGCCAAATCATAAATTTTGTGATTTTTTGAGAAATTCCGCTGAATACAAAAATATCAATATACATTTACATTCAATATTGTGTGCGACTGGACATTCCTTAATTCGTGAGAAATACTTTTCCATAATACAGAAAAAAAATTCGCCACTGTTTTTCTACAGGATATAGTCAACATCATATACTCAACTCTTCAGTGAATGAGTTCACCTACGAGTTTATAAGCTGATTGAGTTTATCATTGTGGATCAATGAGAATGGATTGTTGATCGACCAAAATACAATAAAGCTATGAATACAGAATGTTTGAATAAGGGAAGATCCATATTATATACACGGTATGAGAAAGTACAGTCTCTCGCGTATCACCAGGAGTATGACAAAATAGTTCAAAGTTATTCAGTTTACTTTGTTGCTTGTTATAAAAATATTTCGAAATATACAGAGTGTTTTTCAAAGCGGGGCAACACAAAGCATCAATTTTCAAGTTATTGCTGGGACAGAAAATCTTCGGAAAAACAGACCATCACAAATTCCATCAAAAATACTTTATGAATACGATTTAAACAAAAGTATATGTCATGCACAAAATTATAAACAATATACATTCCTCTAGGTTTTTTATTCAAGGGCTAGTTTAATAACTCGTGCCTATGATTGAATTCTCCTTGAATTCAGATTGGTAAACTCAGTTCAATAAGTTCAAATATAATTTATAGTCGACGGAAATACACTCAATATCATCTCGAAAAGTCTCGAAGGCGATTTCTTTCACCTAAAAATTCATTATATTGTAAACTACCCTATAGAATTTTATTTTTGTTTTATAGAAGAATCATTCACGACCTTAGTGCTCAGTTGAACAACAGTACCTATAAATGATTTTCATATATCTGAAAAATAATTAAATTCGTGATTTGGAGAAACAACGTGTATATACAGGGTGATTCATTTGGAAATGCGCATACAGTTAGGGTAGATGGAAGACACCGAGGTCCTTCTGAATAACCTATATTTTATGGGTCTATCGTTCTTTATAACCAAGATACAGGGTGGTTTATTGATTTTCCCCATTTTTTCAATTAATCATAACTTATGAACCACCCTATACATTTTTGTGATATTTGGTTTCTATGTTCTTTGTCCACAGTAGTGTTGATTAAAATAATAAGAAAAAGTCTTTTTCCATGTCCGGCCTTATAAAAATTAATAAGTAGGTTTCGAGTCGAAACAACATTCTGTATATCAATATTTTAAAATTTTATTTACAAATTTGGAAAGAGCAGGAAAAAATAAGTAAGACTAAAAGTATTTGGTGTTTCCGCATACAACTTTTTTACTTATTAACTTGAGTCAAATCTAGATGTTTCGATAATGAGTTGCCACAAAATTAAAAAAAAAATGTCTTCCCAAATGGTACTTTTCCAGCTTCAATCCATGAAATCATCATCTATTTCTTATTCTCCTGATTCCTGAATCCCCATCCTTATTGAAAAACGAGAGGATATGTCCGTATTTGGGACAAATTATTATTATCAATGAAGAACTTTCAAACACCCTGTACAATCCGACATTGTATCTACCCAATAAAAAATATTGCAAAATAATCCAATTTTTATGGAATACTTGCTTTTATTTCGGAAACCTGACTCTTTAGGTATAGGGACATAATAAATCATTTGGAAGAAAATTCAATTTTCTTTCAGGATATTCGATGAAATATGTTCATTTGAAAAAATGCAATTTTCACCACTTTTGGATCTATCATTAAAATCACAAATTTTCAACGACCCTGTATAATGAAGAACGAATTCCCTTAGTTATAACTAATGCACAGAATATTGTCAAACTATATCCAAAATTTTAGCTTTTGACGTATTCAAATACTGCAGTAATAAACGTTCAATTAAAGCTATGATTTTCTCAAAAACCACTGGAGATAGGTATAGGAAAGTATCATATGAAAATAATCAAAAACGCAATGATATACAGGGTATTCCATCCAAAATATTAAAGTTGTTGCTACTTTTCGATAGAAGCGGCAACGCCGTAGCGTTGAAAATATCAAGATAATCCTACGTCTCGTTTTCCAGAAACGTCTAATAGACCATCGAGTTTGGAACACCCTGTATATCTAGATACACTTGTGTGTAGGTTTTAATAAATTGTAAATGAAAAAGATAAAATACAAAAGTGGATGGTTAAATATAAATAACAATATAAAATCCCAAAACATCGACTGCAGTGTGAGCTTTCATAAGAATTTTGGTATAAAATTTATTGAAAAGTTGTGAATATAAAAGATAAAAAATAAATGTGTAAGATGAATTACGTTAAGTATATAAGATCACATCGCATAATGATGAAAAGCAGTGTAGGATAAAAGTGTAAAAGAATTCCGTAGACAACTACTGTAAATATGAAAAATGAAAGGGTAGCTGTCTTAGTGCTGAAATATAAACAAATTTGTTCAGAATGATTTAAAAAGTTGAAAAAGTGAAAAATGAGAGTGCTTGATAGTTAACTACAAGAAACTTAAGATCACTTCATATAAATTCAAGATGAGATAAATAGCAGACTAGGATAATATAAAAATTTGGTTCATTAGGAAATAGCAAATATATATTATAAGTGTAAAATAAATTTACGAATAATAGGGGTGGGGGATAATATGGAAATTGATTGGGATTGGTGATTGGGATGATATGAAATTATTGATAAAGTCGACAAAACCGAATTCACTACTATGTCTTTGAAGACAAATGTGAAATGATTATACAAGTTTATTTTCGAGTCCTGCAGTGGATACTGTTGAAAATACATTGAGCAATATCCATATTTACTCTACAGGGTCCTTTAAACCTCGCATCTTCAACATTTTCGAAACAAATGTCTTCTAGTCCTTCTTCCTCCAGAGCTAATAAATTTAATCCGTTTATAGGCGACATAATGTAATAATATCACAATTTGAGGTACATACTATAACCTGTTTCTCACTAACAACGCGGTCTTTATTTTTGTTTGTGGTTCTCTATCAAATACAGCTAGCTCACACAAGTCTCTCGAAGACTTCAGAGGGGTGCAATCGGTTAACGAAAATAACAATTTTAACAAAAATTTTAACATTTGAGAATATTCTACAATCAAATCTATATTAATTTCACCAATAAAGAAACTGTAATTGAAGTTTTTGGTTTGATTATTCTTTATATTGCCATTAAGTTCAATTATGTTATGAATGGTGAAACCTTCTTGTGTATTAACGATGTTTATCAAAAATGTCAGTCCAATTGAATGACTAATTTATAAGTATAAGAGTAACTGACAGATCTACAGACACGCATGTATCACATTTCCACGATTGGTATACATATTCAAAACTTTGAGAACGATTATTTGATTAAAAATCTGTTTCTTTTTTATTACCTTACACAAGCGATTCCAAACGTGGATCATCAAGTCATATAGAACATCAAAAATAATAAAACTCACCTTCTGAGCTGCGACATGACGTGGTGCATCAATGAAGCTTCTTCTTGGAGAGCGTTGAATTGGACTATGTCGCTTTCCAATTCGTTCGCCAATTCATCCAGGAACTCGACAGCAATCTCGTCTTCAAAGACAGGCTGCCTGATGGTGGTCACCCACCTATACACGAACTGGATGACTCGTCTCTTACAAGCTAGCACGAATTCTCGGTCCTTGTTAGTAAATTCTATCCTATAGGTGGGGTAGGTTAAGGAAAATATCGTGCGAAATATTGGCGAGGTTAATTTTTTCATGAAATTGATGAAACGATATATGTAAAATAAAAATCAACTTGAATCGTGTTTTAGTGAACATTTTCTGGAGGAAGTTCAATCTTCTAATTTTCTAATTTAGGCTAGGAATTCCTGAGCTGAACACTGAAACATATACAGCGCCATCTCTAGATTCCGCTGGCGAGTGGCAATTATCATGAAACCGTTAAAGACGTGTTACACTATTTGAATAGATGTTTTATTTTATCTTTAAGAAATAGGAAATAGAAAAGTTCTTGCACTCACAAAAATAAATGGGCCACTGGTCTATCATGTGCGAAAGCACCTTTAAAATTTGAGAGCTATCTGTGATGATTTAAACAATTTTTTTTTGTACGTCAACGGGACCTGACGGAATTTTCCCGGAAATGTTACAGAGGAGCCTGGAACTTCTTACCTCAATCTTGGGAAGGATATTCCGGTTCATTATAGCGCTAGGGTACGTACCAAAGGTCTGTAAGTCAGCGAGAGTAGTATTTATCCCCAAGGCGGGAAAAAGAGACTACTCAATAGCAAAGTCCTTTAGACCCATCAGCCTGACAGCGTTCCCGTTTAAAACGGTGTAGTGCGAAGGATCGAAAGGCCATTGAGGTTCGAAGAGGTAACATTAGGAGTGTTTTTCGATGTGGAATACGCATTTGACAAGGCAAAAACAGCGACATTAGAGGCAGCACTAATGGCCAGAGGAACGCCACACTCGATGGCCAGCAGGGTTGTATCGTCGCTTACGAGGAGAAAGGTCGATGTATCTCGGGGAGACATCAGACTAGAATCCGAGGTGGGGGAGAGGCTGCCCTAAGGAAAGCCGCCTCTCTCCCCATCTGTGATGCTTAGTAAAGGATGAACTCCTGGGTAAACTCAAAGATGAAGGTTTCGAGGCGCAGGCATACGAGGACGATGGAGTGGTCCTAATCAGCGGACGATTCATCGGAGTCGTCTGCGACCGTATGCAGGCTGCAGAATAATTGAAAGATGGTGCGGTGTAGCAGGGCTCTCTGTAAATCCGACAAAAGCAGAGATGATCTTGTTCACCAAACGGAGGAAAAAAATTGATTCAGACCACCTATCATGTTTGGGCAAGAGCTGGAGCTAGTTCAGCAGGTCAAATACATGGGGGTGGTCCTGGACTCAAAACTTTCATGGAGGCCGCACGTAGATAGGGTTATTCAAAAGTCGGTAGCAATCCTATGGCAACTGGGGAGAATTGTAGGAAGCAATTGGGGTACCAATCCAGAGATCATGCGCTGGCTGTACACGGCAGTCGTAAGACTAAAGATCCATTATGGGTCAGCCGTGTGGTGGCTAGGCGCACAGAGCAGCACACTAGGCCGAAAACTTAGCAAGGTCCAGCGGTTGGCCTATTTAGTAATAACAGGCGCAATGAGAAAGCAGTGTTGAAGGTACTGCTGAGGCTGCCACCGCTTCCAGTCTAAATCAAGAGGAAGGCAATGGCAGCATATTTGAGGATGTGGGAATCAGGAGTCTGGGTGTACGAAGGAGCGATGATAGGTCATGCGGAAATCACGGAGTGGGCGAAGCAGGAAATCCCGATCTCTGCCCTCAGAGTGAAAAGCACATAAGACAGACTGTGATTGTGGAATAGAGAGTTCACTCTTACTATTCCGAGTAGAGAACAATGGGAAGGAAACACGGGCGAGTTCAGCACAGGAAGCCTAATATGTAATACGGACGGTTCGCGTTTGACTGACAAACAGGCTTCGGGTGCAGGAATCTACCTGGAGGGAAGAGAGCTACGCTTTGGGTAGATATACAACAATTTTTCAAGCTGAAGTGTTCGCCATCCTAACCGTAGCAAGAGGTGAAATAGGGTCCGAACAGAGAATTTATATCTGTTCGTATAGTCAGGCAGCACTCAGAGCCATCTGCCATCCTAAACCAAGCTCAGCACTTCTATAGGAATGCGGAGATGCGCTCGAGAAGCTAGCTGAAACGATGGAAGTTCAGCTGGTATGGGTCCCGGATCACAAAGGGGTGAGCGGAAACGAGATGGCAGACGGACTTGTCAGATCCGGATCCGCAACGCCGTTCTGTGGGCCGGAGCCTGTACCTGACATCGCGAGGAGCCAAACCTCTTCAGCCCTCGACGAGCGGGCGGAAGAAGAGCGGAATAAACTTTGGAGGTATAATACCGGCTGCAGGCAGTCGAAAGACTTTGTGGTTGGCTCTAGTAATTCAAGGACGACATGGCTCTCAGGCAGAAACCGCCAAGCACTACGCCTCCTTATAGGAATACTAACAGGACATAACAAGTCACACCTATCACTTGTAGGCATAGAAGACAACCCCACTTGCCGCAAATGCTAAGAAGACGAAGAAACTTCATCTCACTTCCTCGGCGAGTGTGAGGCGTACGGGAGGCTAAGATTTGGAATATTCGGAGTTGAGGAACTCCAACAAGAGGAACTCATCGACTTGGAGTGGTCGGACATACTGACCTTTATTAAGAGGTCACAAAGGTTCGAAAAGAAAGATGAGGGGCCTACTTGCCTGACTGCGGTTGCGGCCTCCCCGAAGAACTACTACTACTACCTGTGCGGCAATCAATACGCCACTGCATCATTAAATTTTCGCAACAATGAAACACAACCGTGCTCTGTGAAATATGTCATGAGAACTGAAGCATTGCAGTGTTGCAATGTTACTATTTCCAAGTGCAAAATCGCTGATGGTCATTGTCTACTTGTTTCCGATTTGTGTTGGTTGTACACATATTACAGATCGAATACCTACGGCGTATGTGAAAACTTCCAAAAATATTCCTTGACTTGAATTATGAACCGTAATAGTCCTGAGTACAGAAATTTGAATAAACTTAGCACTAGTGCACTTACCTACACATGATATTTGGCAAAACTATTCTAGAATGATCCTACTCTTTACATTCAACATAAATATACCAATTTGATTCAATACAAAATACTCTTAGGTATCAATATATACAAAATTCACAGAATATATATTTTCCATTGCTGTTTTGACTTGTGCCACTATTGCATTCAGCAAGCTATATGTCACCCGTCAAAACATCGTCAGTTTGATTTGTAACAGTGATCGTATTTTGACTACTTTCGTAAATCGGCACTGTTCGATATGCCAGCGTTTACCTCTAGTGAATATTATGATATGATTAATACATATGGTGCAGTGAATCAAAATGAAAGTGCTTGTGTTACGCAAGAAAATTTCCAAATAGACGCCATCCAAACTCAATTCGTCGCTTGGAATTATGTATTGACGGTAACAGAGTAACATTCAAACATCTGCTTCAACATGATGAAATATAAATCTGTTGTGCTGTGTTATGTTTTGCAAAAATATTTCGATAATTTTTGCCATTTACAAATTAATCAGATATTTCTTCGTTCAATTTTTGTATTTCCTTTTGGTTTTCAACTTCTATTGGTGGGAAGAGCACACTGACAAATTTTGTGGTGATAGTGATGTATACATTCAGCAAAAGACCAAAATACCTTATGGTATTTAGCCTAGTGTCAGAAAAACGTAAAACTCTAGGTGGTGCGTGTGGCACCGTTTGTGTAAAAAGTGTCCCACTTACCATGCTCACCATGGGTTCTTTTTAACGGTGAGAAGTCAGTTAAATGACACCAAATGTGGAGTTTATCAAGGCCAACTATAATGTGAAAGAATATTTCATTGAAATTTATTCGTTTCTGTTTTGTAGTCAAAAATCAGATTTTGATCATTTTTATGTTTCCTCCGTAACGTCTTTATTTATGAAAATATTCGCTCAGGAATTTCCCATTATTATGGCAGTTTTTCAAAGAAATTTTCTGAAAAAATAAATCGAAAAGAAAAAGGATATTATTTATCTAACTCATCGATGAGTTGATGGGTAGGCATGAATACTATGTGAGTTAGAAGAAAATCGTCCAAAAACGGGTCTTGGGCTGGGCTTATTATTAAATTCTCTCCACCTCCTCCGCCTCCCCGTCCATCCAGTCTTGTTTCAAGAAGATGTTCCAGCATCTTTTGCGAAGTGCCTGCCATCACAGTATATCTGAAAAAAAAATTCGGATCATCTAAATAACCCTTGTTCACTGCATATTTTATTTTTATTTAATGAGATGATTTGAGTATGTTGAATTTGTTTTCATGAGTGCGATTTCTAAATGTTCTACCAGTGTGACAATATATACCTTAGGCCGAGTTCCATAATGTAACTCATACACCCCTGAGTTCTCAAATTTATTTTCTTGGAAGTAGAGATTATTAGAATCCTAATCATAAAAATAAATAATGATGAAGATTATAATAATCATAATCAATTGTCTGATGTATCAAGTGGTATTGTGCGGTATGCTCATCCTAACCATTCGATGGCCTGATGATCAAGAGCTATAGAGGGTTTTCATTCTGTCAGTTTTCACAACTGTTGACAAATCTTTCGAGGTTGCGATCAATACTATGCCAGTAAACATAACGGTGGCTGAGCTGCTTCATCTTCCTTATTCTCAGAGCTGTTTAATGGAGTTCTTCAAGTATCCTGGATATCAAAGACCCTATCTTTACAAAAAGTTATTCTGTCAACCAGAGTTCTGGATCATTTTCAGCTTCATTTTTGATTGTCATGTGGGTAGCTGATTTCATTGAACATCATTTGATCACATATCTGATGATTAGTAAGAGCATCAGTTGAAGTTCCGGAATGATGAATCGAAACTCGAGATATGGAATCACAATTTTGATTTCTTATGCCTTTCTTGAACTCAACAGAGTAATTGAATCGTGGAGGAATGACACATAACGAAGAATACGGAAAGAAGTGAATGTGGAAGTGCTTCTGTTGATGAACAATTCTTGATAATGGAACTTTGTCTGTAATGAGTGAAAACTATCTGACAATTGAGTGACTGTAAAAGTAAATAACACCTTAAACGATTGCAGATTCCTCTCTGTCAAGTTGGCTGTAATGTCTTTCACAGGCAGTGGCGAAATACGATCGGCCTTCCTACGCCGTCAATAAAAGGAATAATTAAACCACCTCTTCCGGTGAGAATTGCATCTGTTCTCTACAGAAAAATTGAAATCGAACGGTACAATAACACGATCGATACAAAGTTCAATCTTCAATTGTTAGGAAGGCTGATTCTCTCTCTGATGTCCATGATGATGGACAAACATCCATCTAGAAGTCTTTTAACATATATCAGTTGGAATTGCCACGTCTGAATAGCGTGGACTTTCACTGGAGACTCATACATTTTCTAACAATTATAAATTCAACATCCAATTCATATACTTTACTAAAAAACTTCAATTCATTAGATGATTTTGATCGTGTTCTGCTTTATCATATATATATATATATATAGTCACTATACTAGCCCATAGATGTCAGACCTGGTACTATTCTTTCTTTGAAATATTCGTACCGATTCAATACCTGTTTTTTGATATGATAAAAAATTGTCAATTTGAAAGCCCTGCTGGGAATCTCCAATCTTCGACCTCCAACGAGCAAAGTGTCCTTGGTATAAGGTAGGTTCAATACTTATCCATAATGTTATAATAATTATTTCTTCATTATGTGACATAATTATGTTTTTCATATTTTAGAGTGGAATCTGAAAGAATGTACGCTGTAACTATTCTCTGAAATGAACAGTGTCATAACTAATATCGATTGCTCAGAACCTTAGACATCTGGCGCCCAACGTGAGGCGTGATTGGAATAAATTGAGAGTTAATCTTCCAGGGTTTCCATAACTAGTTTGTACTCTACATTTGAGTAAATAGGTAATCTCAAGCATATTTTTTATCTATATGTCTTTTTGAGATCGAGGAAGATGGGTAATAGCGAAATACGAAAAAAAAAATAGCACAAGACATCTAACCAAATTAGAATGAACTCTCATGTCAAATGCTTCGCGATATTCGATTCTCCTGAGGGTAATTGAGAAACAATCGATCTTGGCTATGTTGCTCCTTTTGGAAACAGCTACTTGGTGTATTATGTGGATGAAAAATCTAAATGGACAGAGGATGAAATACCAGATAGGTTCACGAAAATAACACTATTGGCAAATAGTTGTGCAATACATTGATTTCCTGCAGTAATCGTATCAGACAATGCGTCGATTTTCCAACACGAGGAATTCAACACTTACTTGAAATGAGACGAAAACAACTGTTTAGATGTGGTATTGATTTTTTCCAAAACTAAAACGTCTTTCCCGTGTTCTTTCAGTCTGACTGTATTCGCCTCCACGTCTCGCAAGATTCTGTTGAAGTTTTCCTTATCGACTCTCAAGAAGTGGCAGTTGTTTTCCCTCAAAACTATCGTAGCGGCTCTGAAACAAAATGAAAACGACGTTAAACCACTTGTCCAAACTCGATAGTTTCAGGTGGAAAAGTCGGAAGGAAATGTAGGGAAGCTGATTTTGCAAGTTACTTCTAGCACTCCATCGGTGAACTTTTTACACAGGGTGGCGCAGAGAAAACTTGACATGGAAGTTTTTATAACGCTGATAGAAAAAACTGGGTTATCCAGTTAATAAGGACCTCTCACCGTTTCAATGGGAAATTGGCTTTCGGTAAATTTACTCGAATTTTTATATATTGTAGAAATCGTGATGCTGATCAAATGTCTCCATTGCGCCACAGCTCTGAATTCAACGGTTTAGATTATACAGGGTGCTGAAGTTGACTTTTCCAAATTTTTCAAATGGCCATTGTGAAGACATTTTTACGAATCTATAAACGGCCGAAACAAATCCACTATAATGTACAATAATTTCTGCACTGACCCACGATATACAGGGTGCGTCCAAAGCTAGCAAGTTTGCTAGTGATTTCTAAAAAAATTGAGCGGTGGAATGTCATTCAATTGCAGATATTTAGAAGGAAACAAATATCGAATCCAATTGATGATCTTAGCATATTATATACAAGACGTTCTATTTCTCATGAAGCAATGCTTCCATATATCCAAATACTCGGTGATAAACTGGATCGTTTATGATGAAAGTTTACTCTGCAGTTACACAAAATATACAGGGTATATCAAAAATAGTGACACTTGCTGATGATTTCTTTGAAGTAGGTAGTTGGACTTGATTCTTTTTATTGAAGCATTTCCATAAACTTATTCTTTCGAATTATTTCGAACAATTTACTGTGTAATATTTCAAATATGTACATATAATATATTTACTACAAGTAGTAGAATAACTTGAGTGACGAAGAATAATATTGCGAAAAATAAACAAAAATAGTGAACAACAGTATACAATAGGTAACATATTTTATTATAACAGATGTTTCGTACCTATACAGAGTGTATCACATTGACGTAACAACAGCCAATTTCATTATTCCTGTAAGAGAATTTTAAATGCTTCATTTTCAGATTCCAGATAAATGTAGATGGAATTTCAGAATGAACCATAGCATCTGAGTTTATATACATGAGTTATGCAAGAGTTTGATGGACATAGATTATGAAGGAGAGGTTGGTAGGAACTAAAAAACAGTACCGCGTGTATGATATTACATATTGAAAGGAAAAACAATATATGGCGAGGTAGCAAAAAACTAAAACGATATGATCAACATACAGAAAGTGATGATAGAGTCAGAGCACCTGATTAAATTGTCCCTCTCTGTGTAGTATCCTCTCTGTGCGCAGCAACCTCTAGGTTTTTTCGTGCAGTGTCTACTTCTCAATATTTTAAATTGTTTTCTCGTTTCTTTGTTGGACTCTTCTCATATTTTTAACAGCAATCGACTTATTATTTAGGATAAGTTGTAAAGCCCCCTGTATATGGGCCTCATATGGTTCACAGCTGGCTACGAAACATACGTTCCATTCCATTTACAGGGAAACTGTTGAATTTGAAGCGTATGTGCAATAGTTTGATCAGCATCATGATTTCTACATTGGATATGTAAAAAATAAAAATGAAAATTCACCCATTCAGATGCGATTTCAAGTAATGAGTATGTTTTGCCAATTGGCATTTTGGCTAGTCACTGGGGCGATCATGGTTCGTTCTGAAATTCCATGTACATTCATCCAGAATCTGAAAATTAAGCATTTGGAATACTCTTGAGATTAATTAAATTGGAGGTTATTATTATAAAATGTGAATATATTCCGTTACCTATTATATATTGCAAATCAATGCTTTCATTAAATTTTTTGCAATATTCTACCTCTATCACTCAAGTTATTCTATAACTTGTAGTGAATATAGATTCATATATATTTGAAATATTCCACAATAAAGTGTTCAGAACATTTCAGAAGATTCGTTTCAACGAAATATGTGTTTATGGAAATGCATCAATAAAATTAATCTCAAGCCTAACTACTATAAATAAATCATCAGCATAGGCCAGTACTTTTGATGAACCCTGTATATTTTGTGTAACTGCAGAGTAAACTTCCATCATAAACGATCCAGTTCATTACCGAGTTATCCGGAATTCCATGTATTTGGATATATCAACAAGCCAGTCGGATTCAGCTTCATGAGCAATAGAACGTCTTGTATATAATATATGTCAGTCTGATTCAGGAGATGCTAACATCATCAATTGGATTCGATAGTTGTGTCCTTCGAAATATCTGGAAATGAATGACATTCCACATCTCAATTCTTTAGAAATCACTAGGTAATAAACTTGCTAGCTTTGGACTCACCCCGTAGGTATATCGTGGGTCTGTACAGGAATCATTATACTTTATAGTGGATTTATTTCGGTCATATAAATAATCGATGCGTAGTTGATTTGGTTCATAAATTGGTAAATATGTCTTCACAATGGTCATTTGAAAAATTGAATAAGTCAACTTCAGCACCCTGTATAATCAAAACCGTTGAATTAAGAGCTTTGACGCAATGGATACATTTGATCAGCATCATGAGTTCTACAATATATAAAAAATCCGAGCAAATTTACCGAAAGCCAATTTCCCATTGAAATGGTGCGAGGTCCAATTTGGGGATCTTTATGATCCGTCTCATTTTCGTTCTATTTCATCTATACATATTTTAGCAAAAAGGATCGAAAAACTGAACTATCGGAAAATTACAGAATTTTTGAGATCTTATGATTTGATTTACAGCCTTCATTTCGGATTTCAAAATACAAAAATACAGGCGATGCAATGTTGTCTCTTTTGTATGAAGTTTATTCGAAAATAAATTCACGACATTTAGAATTCAAGAATATTAATTGTGGAGTTCCTCAAGGTTCTATTCATGGACCAATTCTCTTTTTATTGTATATTAGGTTGAACATCCAAAAATCAGGTTCTTTTAATGTTTTTGTGGATTACAGTACTATATTTTGGAATCACAAAAAGAAGCCAGAAGAAAAGTTCTTATTTGAAAAAAGTAAAAAATTCACTGGTTTTCAATACATTGTCGCAGGTAAACAGAATTTAGGTGTAAGTCATTAATGACAGGCCTCGGAAAAATGGAAGGGTATTTAAGTATAGATAACGTATAGATATACATATACTCGTCCAAATCAGAATGGATTTATCGAGGGGCAATATTTAAAAATATAAATAGAAAAGTTATTGGGTATAGCCCTCAAATTGTTGTGCAACCGTAGACACGTGTTTCGAGCTTAAGCTCTTATCAGTACGGTAAAATCAAGTGCGAAGATGTACAACACTTGGATGTAAAAATAGAAACAAAGGAAGTCAACAACAGGAAGCCAACCACACATTTGTGGCATCGGTTAGAAGACCTTGAGATTTCAAGGCAACAACTAACGTCGCCACGGAGGCAGCTATAGCTACCAGCGTGACAATCCTACCCAGGAAAATATAAATCAGGATGGATTTATCAAGGGGCAATATAAAACACGTGTCTACGGTTGCACAACAATTTGAGGGCTATACCCAATAACTTTTCTATTTATATTTTTATATATTGCCCCTCGATAAATCCATCCTGATTTATATTTTCCTGGGTAGGATTGTAACGCTGGTCGCTATAGCTGCCTCCGTGGCGACGTTAGTTGTTGCCTTGAAATCTCAAGGTCTTCTAACCGAAGCCACAAATGTGTGGTTGGCTTCCTGTTGTTGACTTCCTTTGTTTCTATTTTTACATCCAAGTGACTTGATTTTACCGTACTGATGAGAGCTTAAGCTTATACTCGTACACATATACAAGGACGAAACTGCAGTAACATTAGTTACAAATAGAAGTGGTATGAAAACTTAGACAGTTTTATTTCTCATTTTTTGTAATAGTACCGTCTACAAAAACGTCTACATTCATCAATTCATGGTAATACTGTATTGTAATGAAAACTGTAGTCAACGATTGGAAGTAATAAAGACTTTTATTATTATTATTATTATTATTATTATCATTATTATACGTTTGAATAAAGAATGGGGGTCAAGTCAAACATCATTGAAAATCATTTCAAAATCTAAACAGTGGTACACAGTATTTTCAATTCAAATGAACTGTTTTCTAAAATTATTATTTTTTTTTGAAGTGAACATGTTTGATATTTAGAAGTAACAGGGTCACCCTGAATGACAATATCTCAACTGATAAAAAAATATTCGTTGTGAACAGACGTGTCTTTCATTAGGATGAGAATTAATTCAGTGTGGAAAATGGAAACGTCTGAGGAAAAGCGTGACTGGATTTCTAATTCTATCATTCTGTCACATACAGGGTATTCCAATATTAGTGTCTATCCAACTGCATTGAGAACCGTGAAAGTAAAACGCTTCAAATTCACATTTTATTTTACGGGGTTAGTCCAATGTTGCGATTCTGAAGACACTGCAGTCCTATTCAAAGACTTTTATGTTCATTATAACAAATTGGTTAAAAAAAGTGTTAAAGAAAAAAAGATAAGATATTATCAGGAGAAATTCATCAATGCCTCCCCGATATCAAAATGGAGTACAATGAATGGCCGTACAATATATCTGGAAGAAAAAACGATAATGAATATATTTTGGAAGATGCACAGAAAATTTAATGTAAACAGAAAATTTGTGAAGAATTCAATAGTTACTACATCAATGTTGTTCATAGTTTGTCAAAATTGTCATCTATGTATCTCAGGCCTACCAACTCTGAAGATCTAGGTACAAAAAGGCTCTAGGATTCGATAATATCTACATACAAATTGTAAAGATGGTGAAATCAGAATAATGAGTAGTAAATTAATAAATTAAACTTTTTTATCAGGATTTATACTAGAAATATAAAAAATAGCCAATGTAAAACCTGTTTTCAGAACAGGCAAGATACATGTCGTGGTAAATTATAGACTAATCCCAATTTTACAGTTCTTTCAAAAATTATAGAAAAAGTAATACATAGCAGATTGTTGGAATAACTACAAAATTCAAATTTGTTGTATAGTGGGCAAAGAGGCGTTCGAAAGTCTAGTCATACTGAATCAACTGTCTTTGATGTTATGTTGTCACTCAATTTCAACTTGATATAGACTCACTGAGGAATTTGGTAAACTGTCACTTGATCTTCGTAAAGCATTTGATACCATAGATCTCTAAGAAAACTATCATCTGTGGAGTTCCACAAGGATCCATCATGGGACCAATCCTTTATCTTATTCATATAAACTCCTTGGCTGATTGAGATCTATCTGTAAAAATTAAAATCTTTGCTGATGAGACCACAATAATATATGGCGGAAAAAGTCAATGTGACCTTGAAAAAATATCATCATGGCTCAACTGTCATAAATTGACATTGAATTACGAAAATTTCTCGTATTCTTATAAAAAAAAATTTTCAAACGATAATAAGAAAGATCCAGTCTAATTCAATAATGACTATCTACATAAAACACTGCTCGATACTGAAATTCTTAGGACTTTTCATAGGTGAAAATTTATCATGGGTAATACATACAGAGAACTTAAGGAGGCAGATTACAGCATTAGTTGGAATTATTTTTAAAATTCGAAATTTTCTGCCTCTCAAATATGTAAAATCGATATATTTATTGATAACATAATCTAAATTTCAGTATTTGATTTCGGTATGGGGCACTTCTTTGAACTATTTTCTAAAATCTTTGGAATCATTACAAAATAAAATAATTGAATTTAATCAATATTTAACATTTGCTTTGTGAATTCCCATCGCTTCTGGGGCCTTCTGTGCGCCTTCCTACGTCAGAAATTAGCTCCCAGGAACCTGATGAACTTTATACGAAGTTTCGGAATCCTTGACCTCGAATAGATTAAGTGTCATGTACAAAAGATGTAATAGGTAGAATTGCTACTGAGGGCGCGTAGCATTAATAGAACCCCCCAATCTAACTTAATTTGATGAAATACGAAAAAAAAGCAAATTCATTTTTCCACCTTCTGAAAAATCAAGCAAGCACTATTTTCTTGAAACAAAAGCTTTCAATAACAATCCATAAAAATTCAAAAGTGAACCAACAATAGGTCATTTCAATAGATATCTTTTTCACACAAGTTGTGCCATGAAATGCTTCATGCTTTAATGATGGTAACGAAGCTGTCAGAGTGGCAGAGGGCTCGCGACTAACTCAAGTGGAGACAGGATCCTAACAAAATAAATTGTGATGAGATGTAAGAATGCGGGCGCCAGATATATGAAAACAAGATCACCCTACAGATTATTCATACTAATTCCCATATAACGCGAACAGTATTGGAAAGTAAACTTACCACACTCTAAATGATAAGCAGCTTACTGTTTGAAGATGTATAATTATTAAAAGCAAAATGATAGTAGTGAAATGGCTGTTACGGGTACGTACTCACACAAAACTAACGAGCTAAATAAATACCTGAATATTATTAAAATCGTAGTGTGTCACATCACAACTGTTCTAGAGGTACAGTTCAATGACCAAATATGTTTCAAACATTAACAAACCTCTTAGGTGAGATTATAGAGGTACTTATAAATAGAAAAAGTGCTAAATGTATCCAATATCACACACAAAATACATCTACCGATGTAGGATAGAAGAAAGGAATCCGCAAGAGTATGGTGCACCTTACCTTGTAGCGTTCACACATTAGCATTGGGTTAAAGGCTATGCTTTAAAAAGGATATCAGTACACGGTAGGATACTGTGATGGATCTGGTACTTGGAGTGCGAAGTCGGGTCAACTAGGGTGGTACAACCAGGTTGATCTTAGCTGCAATGTTGCTCTTTCGACAATTTACGCTACCAGTACATGAATGCCCTACTCAGTGGCTATAGCAGGTGAAATATTGTCACCAGGAAGACATACCATACATCAAAGGAGGGTCATGAAACTTCCTCGAAAAATGAAAGAAATACTGTATTAGGGGCAGAACTATAGTGCCCTATAACAAACCTTGAAATGAAACAAAACCTTGAAATGAAACAAGAACTTGACATTTTGTTCAATAACGTGGATGATCTGATGAATACCTCTGTCCAGAACAGGCCTAAGTGCTCCCACAGTGGAAGATGCTTTCGGTAGGCTCTTTCAGATATCAACAATATCCTGGTCAAAGGGTCAAAAGGCCTAACTAATCAGATCCTGAAGTCTGATCTGTGTATAGAATCCCCCTAGGGGTAAGGTTCAGAAATATGCATACAAAGCAATTCAAATGACGAAAACGAAAACTAGAACCTTTTGGCAGATGCAAAATATCCTTTACGGATGAATCAAATGGAATCAGAAATTTAAGAACTCATTTGCTCAGATTATGTCAGCCTCATGTCTAGCTGATTAATCTCCTTCTTTCCAAATTTCAAGTCAAAATGTCAAATCCGTGTGCATTGTTGCCAAGTACAGTTCTCGAAGAGTATTACACTCTCAACTTATTAATCTTTTTCCACGAGCTGGAAAGATATTATGAAGGTCTATCCTCAAATGAAACGCGTGAGTAATACAGCATGGCATAACCAATTGCGACTCTCTGGTTATGAAACTAACAAAAGTCATTCCGAGTAATTCCAGATGAATGCAGAAGTCATAACAATCACAAAAATGTGAACAAAGTCCCAGGAAGTAAACACCTACATCACGAATGTCAATTAATAACCTTGGGATAACTTGAAATATGACGCTACCAAAATATAATGACGTAAATTTATATGGTAATATTATGAAAATACTCAGTGGGAATGTCTGCACAGAATACCGTGCCGTAGGTGAAACTTTCGTGTTCAATTGAGAAATAGTGGGATGGATTACAAGAAGATCGAAGAAGCAACATTTTGATAGCAATTTAGGTATTGTTAGTGTTTGAAAATTATTAAATAAATGCAGAAGGCAAATAGTGGTAAAATGCATATAAAATATGATTGAGAATTTCGATATACCCTGAATAGTAAATATTAAGAAAACGTTGAAGTTGCGACTCATGATGATGCATTTTTCATTTGCGTGAATTATGATTGATTTAAAAAACTGACGGAACTCTCAAAGCTCCGATGAGCATTTCCAATCAAATCCATCAATCTTTTCTGAATATCTACTGCTTCATTGAAGTGAATTCGTTTCAAGGGCCGGTCTAGAATTGAAAACATCCAGCCATAAATCGTGGCAAAACAATTCATAGTGAACATTGCACTTTTCATTGCTTCGATTTCGAGAAATACACATAACGGTGCTTTCCAAACTATTCTAGCACAAATAATGGATGCTTTATCTATGGATCCTTTTATTCATTCAATACCGGAGAAGCGAAGGCAAGTTAAATTCTCTGAGGATGAAAAATCCAAGCGAAATAGCTCTACTATAGCCATTTGTGAAAACGGTACTGATTTACGTGTAATGTTTAACTGAAAAATGCAGGAAATCGTTTTTTACGCTAGATAAAGAGAATGGGAATGAATATTCGAGATTTCTTCATTTTATAAATGTTTCCAATGGTTCGGAGTTCAATTCTCTCATTGAAATAAGAGCTTATAATCTCAATTGGAGATAAAGACGTACATGGTATTCCCATAGCATTTGTTTGATGTGAGCTGTCAACATTTATTCTGTTTTCTTGATAAGTATTCACGAATCGTCATTTTCACGCTTTTTTAGTTCTTTAAATTATACGATTTTACTGAATATTTCCCTCCTATTTAAAATTTGTCATAAGAGGAGGAATGCAATTATCGAAAAATTACAGCGGAAATTTCCCTCACGTGTAAAAACTTCCATAAGAGGAATGCAATTACCGCTGGCTCACAGCGATAATTGCACTGTAGTGACGCGTTTCGCGTCACGGCAGTGCAATTATCGCATTAGATGTCAATTCAAGTGAAGTCGCGCGATTTTAATGTCAGAAGTGAGACTTCAAGTGTGTCATCTACCTACAAGTGTTCATATCGCGATTGCTACGGAAGTAACTGAGAAGCTTACGGACATAGCAACGCTAATCTGAAGTTTTCATATTTCTCGTCTAAAATGAACCGTTTCGGAACTTTTAATGAAGCCGAAATCGATAAGAATATCGCAAAAACGACTCCAGCGAATACTAAGAAAAGTAAGAAGTTTATTTGGAATCAGTTCATGGATTTTTGAAATATGGTATGAAAATTGACCCATTCCAAGATGTCGTGTTTAAATCTGCACAGAACGCCAAAAATGCAAAGAGGCGAGACCTACAGGCTCAGGAAGATAAAAGAAAAGTGAGTTCAACTGCCCTGAAGTTTGAAGAATTGAAAAAACTAGTAAACAGTTGTGACGAAGGTACCCCAGAGGGACTACAAAAAAAATTGTTCTTTGTTTTGTCGTATGACTTAGCGTGGAGAGGTGGCGAAGGATGCAGAGCAAAACTACAGTGCTTCATCCAAGTGGTTAGTAACGAATAGAAAAGAGAACACATTGAAAATGACCGCTTATTTTTAACTGCAAATCCATTTTGGAAAGTAACAAATCAATGGTTCAAAAACATACCTGTAGGGCGAAACGAGATAGCGAAGTGGACTAAGAAACAAGCAAACCAGGTGGGATTAGATGTGGAAAAAAAGAAAATTACCAATCACTCGTTGAGGGCAACAGCGGTGTCAAATCTGGCAAAGAGCGGAGTTGCTGAGCAAGAACTCATCAAAATGACGGGACATGCTAACTCTAAATCTATTGGAAGCTATTTGCAAATGGATGAAGAACACCATCGTTGAAAAAATGCGGCACAATGAAAAAGGCAGCAGTTCTGTGGAAATCATAAACAATAAAAATCTAGAACCAGGCACGCCAGGAGGAAGCTTGGGATATAATGTTACTTATAATAATTGTACTGTTTATTATAACATTAAATAATGAAAATTCATTGTGCATTCTTGAAATTTTCACTAAACAAGAACGAATTTTTTGATTGGCTAAAAGAGTGAGGTGTGAAATTTCCTACCGAATACCACTCGTGCATTGAAAATTAACCAGATAATTCTGAAAAAAACGTGTTTTTTTTTATAAAAACCCGCACTCGGTTATTTTTTTCGTTGTTTAAAAAAATTGCCCTCCTCCTTCAGAGTCGGGCAATTTATGCTTTGAAACAACGAAAAAAATAAACTCGTGCAGTTTTTAAATTATCGGTAATTTTCAATGCACTTGTGGTATTACCCCCGGTAATTGCAATGCGGAGCGATGATTACACTGCGAAAACATCCCGTCGGCATGACACCAATAACAACAACACTGACTGACAATACTGATAAATGTCAGATATACTTCAAAAAGTGAAAAAATGTCGCGTTTTGGTGAGTGGTCCATACAATCTATTGAGAAAAATGTAGTTGAAAGTGAAACAGCAGCACATATGGTTTTGTTTCAACTCCGGAAATATTCTACTGAATTACACTCGTGCATCAAAATAAACTTGATAATTTTCCATTCAAGCATGTTGTCAGTAAAAAACTGCATTCGGTTATTTTCATATTTTGTCGAAAGAACCCTCTTCCTTCGGAGTCGGGCTCTTTCGACAACATATGGAAATAAACTCATGCAGTTTTTAGACAACATGTTTTCATAATTATCGGTATTGAAATGTTCATAAGAGGTATAGAATTACAGCGGAATTCCAACTACTATTTGGATTATCGTATGTAGTAATACAACAAGTGTATCGGTGATTATCGAAATAGAAATTCCTTCGATTTTGAAAAACAAATGATGTTACTTTGCAACCACACGAGCGCATGCGCGAGTGTGGTTGCCTAAAGTAACATGATTTGTTTCGAAAACGAGAAGGAATTTACGATAATCGCCGATAACATGAGTTGTTTTGTTGAGATTATTTCATGAATAAAATCGAAACCATTTTTATTTATTGCTATATTAATATTGACAATAAATGTACAGTTCGTGCTGTTGTATATTTTAACATTATCCATATCCAGTTCATCCTTTTTTGTACTAGTATATACAAAACAGTTATTTATTTGATATTTCAAACATCCCGCTATTTCAGTTACCAATCACAGAGCGCGTCATTCGTATTTTCGTCGTAGCATTTCTACTGCTTCTCGCTTAAGGTTATGCTTTGAAAACATTTTGGTTGAGTGATTTTGTTAATCAACGAGTATGCAAAATTTGTCGAAAATTGTGAAGTTGATATGAATTAATAGTGAGTGCTTATTTGGTTTTGGTCAAAGTTTGGTGTTGTGTCATTATAGCAGCTTGCTAGTAGTAAGTTTGTTTTTTGAAGAAACCAATCGGGAATCGAACTAAAAAATCGAAAACACATCATATACATATCCAGTAGCCAATCAAGAGCCGAAGTACAGAATCGAAAACATGTTTTCAATTATCAACACAAAAATTTCAACCAATCAAAACACGCTTTTTAGCATAAGTGGAATAATTGCTGTAATTCCGCGCTAGTTGACAATTCAACTGAAGTGACTGATGAATGACAGGACAAGCTAACTCTAAATCTAAACGAGCAATAAACAATGTATGTTTTTGAAATTTTCTACCGAATACCATTCGTGCTTTAAAAATTAACCAAATTATTCTGAAAAAAATTTATTTAAAAAAAACTGCACTCGGTTATTTATTTCGTTGTTTCAAAAAATTGCCCTTCTCCTTCGGAGTCAAGCAATTTATGCTTTGAAACAATGAAAAAAGTAAACTCGTGCAGTTTTCAGAAAACACGTTTTTTCAGAATTATCGGTAATTTTTGTAGCACTCATGGTATGATCCCCGATAATATTGCACCACTAAGATATTCGGCGTAAAAATATTACACAGTATACACAGACATTTTTCATTCCATATTCTATAGAGGCTTTTGGAAATAACATCCCCGAAGTATTCACCATATTATGAGAAACTTCTTTAGAATGGGTTTTACGACAAAACGTTATTCATGATAAAAGTTGCATCAACAAATTATAGGGAAACACGTTATATACGAGGAGCATTGAAAAACTTCATTTTGATTCAGGAGTAAAATATCCTTATTTTGGAAAATATCGAAAATTGTTATTAACAAAAAGCATTTAAATATTCTTCAACGGGGTATTCAAAAAAATTGATTTAAACGGTAAATAAACGACATCATGTGCACGAAGATTTATTAAAAAGGCCCAGTACAATTTCTATGTCTTACCAGACGTATTCATTTCTTCGCTCTTCGAGGTAATACCATTCCTGGAAAAGGCCAGGAAATAGAAGAAGTAGTTTCTCAGGTACTATAACCCTGAGCTGTATGCTGGAGTTTCCCAAAAATCAATCGACAAGCTTTAGAGTGTTTGAAAGGTGAGTTTATCATGAAAGAAACCAATTCTCGTATAATTAGTCAAAGGCTCGCTATGAGGAATTTTTCAGGAACAATCATCTTACTTTCGTAATAGAATAAATGGTTAATGCCGGAAAGTATTACTTTACGAGATAGTCCAAGAAAATGGCGTGAAAGCTTTTTCACGAAACAATATCAATAAACTCGAAGAACAACACTCGAAGCGCAAAAAACTAGTTATAAAAGATCCCTACTCAGTTCAGGATTGAGACTAGATAACCATTCCTTTTATAAAAATGTAGACGGGGCCTACAAGAACTTAGTAGAGAGATAATATAATCCCGCATTCTCTTCTCGGTCGATGCACTAGCGAAAGCCGCAAGGCATAAACTATGGCCACTCATCGGACGTAGTATCAACATGGCAATTGAGTTGAAAACTACGCCTCATCAGGACAATCCTACTGCCAATCATGCTATACGCGTCGACTGCTTGGAGGCAATGCGCGATTACGTATAGGAAAAAGGATGCAGGCCTTCTTCAATGACTGTCCAATCTGCCTGACCTAACAGGTTTATATACCGAGACTCAGAAATCCATACGGACTACCTCGACAGACTGACCAGACAACATTTGGGGACTACTCTAGATAGAGTAGAGATCCACTCGAACCCGCTACTCACGTTGCATCATGAGAACAGACGTGAGCTAGACAATAGAGACAGAGACAAATACACACGACCAATGAACCAGGGAGACAATGATACCCCTGAAGAAGTTCGATGGAAGCAGAACCTTCAGATACCAAGAAGAACCGACCAGAAAGTCCCTCAGCCAAGTATTTTTCCAGACCTTTAATCCATTTTAGGGGGTACCATGCACATAAAGTAAAGTAATTGTTGTTAAAAAAGTCAACTCATGTCAGATATAATAGAGCTTCAGGCCGCAAATAGGCTGGACACTACATATTAAACGATTAGATTTTGTTCTGCCGATCCCCAGTCAACAGGATGAGAAACCTCTCTGACGAGTGGGAATGGTGAATAGGGGGAAGGGGGGTGAGCCTTTGAGTACGTAGAGTACTGGGAAGTTCGTCCTACCGGGCCTTATTCTTAGGGGGTGCATGGTGGTTCTCGGTCAGACTCAGTTCGTTTCGAAAGGAAGGAAATTTGATGAATTCTATTATAGAAATGGGGTTGTTTCATTGGAGTTCATAACACAAGATAATATTTCAGAAATAAACTTTCATTGCGCAGTAAATATAAACAATACGCGTTTGTCAAGTTCCCGTGAGTTCATCGAAGAAAAAAATCACCAGTGAAATAAACCTTCCCATTGTGATATTGTATACGGCTTTATCTATATCTAACGAGATCGCGTGGTATGCAATATACTGAGGGCGTGCTTTATTTGATGTCATGTCGTCTGCCGCTTCGTTTGTATTAGATCTTGTACACGAGTGTCGGTGTTTGCACAAAGGGATATGTACACCTTCGCTAATTGACGTCCTCGCCGCGGTGTTTATAGAATAACATCTGAAATCGAGATGTGCTTACCTCGGAGCGTCGTTTATGAGCGCCAGTTTGCCGAAGTCGTCGCACTCGTGCAGGGTGTTGACGGTGCCCTTGCCATGGATTACCACGTCCACCGATCCTCTGACGATGATGTACCAAGATCGACCCTCGTCGCCTTGATGGAAAACTAGAAGAAGAAAATAGGAAAGGAATAATAGAAGTCGGGTCAATTCAAGACAAGGTACACTTCATTGACTGGTGAAACGTTTTCTTGATCACTATACTACTATACTATTTTCATGTATCGAAAGACAATCTGAAATCCATTCCGCTAATAGCTTTTAATGTATAATACTCTGGAAAGTACCGTGAAATCATAATGCCCCATTATCCAGCGCGATGAATATCAGTACTCTCAAAACTTAATGCTGAAAATACTATTTTCAAATATCGAAAGACAATTTGAAATCCAGTGCGCTGATAGCTTTCTTTAGAAAAAATAACTTGTAATTATAATACCCCATTATCCAGAGCGATGAAAATCAGTACTATCAAAACTTAAGGCTGAAAACGCTATTTTCATATATTGAAAGATGATCTGAAATACAGTCCGCTGATAGCTTTCCATGTATACTACTCTGAAAAGTAACGTGAAATTCTAATACCCCATTATCCGTCGAGATGAATATCAGTACTCTCAAAACTAAAGGCTGAATATACTATCTTAATACTTTGAAAGACAATTTGAAATCCTCAGCTGATAGCTTTCCATGTATACTACTTTAAAAAGTACCTTGTAACTATAATAACCTATTATCCGGCGCGATGAAAATCGGTACTCTCAAAGCTTAAGGTTGAATATAATATTTTCATACATCGAAAGACAATTTGAAATCCAGTTCCCTGATAGCTTTCGATGTATACTACTGTGAAAATTAACGTAAAATTATAATTCCTCATTATCCGGTGCGATGAATATCAGTACTTTACTATTTTCATACATCGAAAAAAAAAATTGAAATCCTGTTCACTGATAGCTTTCCATGTATAGGTACTATTTTGAAAAGTAACTTGTAACTATAATAACCCATTATAGGCGGGATGAAAATCAGTACTCTCAATTCTTCTACACCGCTTTGTTGCAATGGACGATTCCAGTACCCATATTCAGTGTTGCCAGAATTGATTTTCTGGTTAAATTGACTGACATTTTCCAGGCCTTTTCTGATATGTTTCAGGGTCGGAATGGATACAATTTTTGATTAAAAGGATTTCTGGATGTTCCTGGATATGCGAATCAAAGTACTAATGATGATATTGTCAAAAATAAAATAAACTAGGAAATTTTACGCTAGTGCGTATTCCAATATGACAGAAAAAATTCCCTAGGATATTTTTATTTCGTCCATTTCATCAATGTAACTTCAATTCACGTATCCGGGAACATTCTTAATTGAAAATTGTATCCGTTTCAACCCTGAACCATATCAGAAAAGGTCTAAAAAGTGTCAGAGGTTTCAACCAGAAAATAATTTGTGGCAACACTGAACAGGAGTACTGGATTCGTCCATTCCATCTGAATTTGGCGGCTTTGGCGCAGACTAAATGAAGTGAAAAGTGCCTTTCTATGGCATATGATTGATACTTACGAACAGTTCCTGCTTTCGGATGAGCCTCGAACACAATAACCGTGGATAGCTCTCGCTTGACGGAATTGGAGAGATGCGCCAGGGCCCTAATATGGAGAAGCTCCTCGTAAATCGTTTCTTGGTCATCAGCGGTCCTTTCGTGACTCCTGCAAGGGACAACACATAATTAAACTTTCGGTATGTGGCTTGAACCAGCGTCGGTGTTTATTAAGAAGAGAGGGGTAAAAACGAACGGAATATTTTTGTTTTATCAGGAATTCCTACGATGAGTCGAGGATGATTTGATAATATCTTCTCTCTAAGGTTACTAATAACCTCATTTCGAGGCGAAAAGTTTTCAGCAAACCTAAAATACAGTGTGTCTCACTTCTCATGGAAACATCCCCGTATCTTCCGTAATAATTGAGGTAGAATGATGAAACTCTCAGGACTGTTGAAAATGCTCAAAATGCACCTACTACCTGGATAGAGTTGGCCTAAGTAATATACACTGCCCACCACTCGCGATGGTACAACCCATTATCCCGGAAAGTAATACTAGGGGGCAAAATTGACCCGAAATTACTTCGGATTCGTGTTCAGGATCCCCAAATTACTACTGATACACCTGTTTCCTGAACAATTTTCAGTCCTGAAAGAATCGAATTTGTTTCACTTTTCATGGAAACACCCCCGTATCTTCCGTATTTTTTACGTAGAACCATGAAATTTCCAGGATTGATAGATACACTAGGAATCAACTCACTGCACAAAAGAGGTCATCCTACATGATATGCACTGCACGCCAGCAGCGAAGGAAAAATGGGTGGTTCCGTCGCTGCTGGCGTGCAGTGTATATTACGTAGAATGACCATTTTCTTGCAGTAAGTTCATTCCCAGTGTAACTATCCTGGTAATTTCATGGTTCTACGTGAAAAATTACGAAAGATACGGGGATGTTTCCATGAGAAGTGAAACTAATTGTATTTTTTGGAGACTAAAAATTGTTCAGGAAACAGGTGTATCCTTTGTAATTCAGGGATCCTGAACACGAATCCGAAGGAATTTTGGGCTAATTTTGTCCTCTAACATAACTTTCAGTGATAATGGGTTGTTCCATCGCGAGCGGCGGGCAGTGTATATCACTTAGGCCAACCCCATTCAAGTGGTAGGTGAATTTTGAGCATTTCCATCAGTCCAGAGAGTTTCATCATTCTACCTCAATTATTATGGAAGATTCGGGAGTGTTTCCATGAGAAGTGAGACAAATTCGGATTTTTCAAGGCTGAAGTTTTTTCAGGGAAAAAGTGTATTTGTAGTGAGTTGGCAGTCCTGATCACGAATCTAAAGGAATTTTGAGCCTATTTTGCCCCCTAGTATGTTTTACCGTAAAAATGAGTTGTTCTATCGCGCGTGGCGGGCAGTGTACATCACTTAGGCCAACCTTATTCAGGTGGTAGGTGGTAGGTGCATTTTTAGCATTTTCATCATTCTACCTCAATTATCACGGAAGATACGGGGGTGTTTCCATGAGAAGTGAGACACACTCTATATCCCCTCTGAGATACAGATGAGCGTCAAAAGTGCAATAAAAGTTAAGATAACATTTTGTTTCTTCAAAATACGACACTGATTCACGAGCATAGAGAATGAAAATCGAAGAGAAAATTTAAATGTTATTTGACCTCAAAGTACTCAGTTCATCAGAAAGTAAACTTAAAATTTATGTCACACTAAACACCTATCTAAAACAGGTTGCACTTCAAGACAAGTGTTAAAAGGAACTGTTCACTTTAAAATATAATGGGAGAAGTAAAGATAAGGAATTTGACGATCTAATTTAGACTCACACGAACCATGTTTTACATTTTCCTAATATTCAAAAATGTTCAGGAAAATGGACATACTTTAAGTTTTTCGTAAATATCTTAGAAATCTCTACATTAGGGCACATGGGAAAATATGACCACATATCACCGTAACAACGCCACTGGAACCTAAATAAAATTCAAGAATTAAAACATCAAATTATCACATCGATAAACCTAGATTGGTGTTTCAAGTGCTGCAGGAGTTTTGAAGAAAAAAATCAAAACTTATTTTTTTTTCTATTTTTGACACTTTGTATCTCAGATGGGATGCATTTTAGGATTTACATTGATAGGAACTTTTCACCTAGTACCGAGGTAAGGAATCTGTATATGAACTTTGTCGGTCTTATTCTGACTCACTACTAGAATTTCAGGATGTTGAGGATAATATAACAGTGAATTAAAAGATAATTTGAATACTATTATACAGGGCAATTCAAATTCGAAACCCACCATTGGGATCTCCTAAACTACAGGAGATAAGTCGAAGCTTAAATTGGGGCAAAGTTGCGTATTCTGGTGCTTAACAAAATACTGTTTTGAAACTTGGAAAATTCCGAGTATTTCCGGAAATATCGGGAAAAAACTGAAAATCGGAATTTTCGTTTTTATTTTTTTCTATCGTTATTTGACAGCAAACCAAAAGTACATTTTCATTGATACTTTTTTTCAGCTACACGTTTTCATGTTCGGATTTACTATCCGACGTTTCGTCTTCTGGCATTCATCATCAACTTTTTTTTCTGTTATGGGCGCCATATTGTTTTTTTATACAGAAAAATTCGATTCTCATTCTGATTTCATTGATGTATAATTTGTTATGATTTGCACTTCTGAAACCACAGATATTAAAAAAAAACAACTTCATCTGAGATGGTCATGACTACATCGTAAAATTTTGTTTAATAAACACTAGTTGTCAGAACTCATTAAACATCATAAGTTTGCACAAATACTTCAGTCGAAATATCCTCATTCTCAAATGAAGAAAAACGAGATATGTTGAAACTTTATTATAAATTTGATAGGAATAGTACGAAAACAGCACAAATTTATTTTGAATTATATCCGGAAAGACAACAGCCGGATAGAACATTATTCGGAATTTTGGACAAACACTTGGCTGAGTACGGTGCGTTTCAAAAAACAAGAATGAAATCATGAGCTTGTAAAAAATGAACAATAAGTATTACAACAAGTGTTCGAAATGATGGCCTTCCTCTTGAATACATAACCGAGCTCGTCGTCTCAAATTAAGAATAGCCCTAACAATATCCCTTCTTCTGATAGACCTGAATTGCGTGATGATATTGTCATCTACTGTGTCATATTCTTGATCTCCATAGATTATGTTCTTTAAAGTGCCCCACAAGAAAGTATCCAAAACTGTAAGGTCAGGTGACCTTGCCGGCCACCTCACTGGTCCAGAATTTCCTAACCACCTATTAGGAAATCTTTGGTGTAAATATTCGCAAACAGCTCTTTTAGTGTGCGGAGGAGCCCCGTCATGGTGAAACCAGCAGCTATTATAATTATTAATGGGAAACGTATCCCTATATTCTTCGAATTCCTTTCTTAAGATCCGAAGATATGATTCCCCGTTCAAAGTATTAGAGAAGAAATGTGGTCCAAGTATTCGGTCGTCATAAATTCCAACCCACACATTCAAACGAAACCGAACTTGTGGTCTGACTTCTCTGAAGTGTCGTGTATTATTTTCACTCCAAATGTGCTCATTATTTCTATTAAAAACACCACAGTTCGAAAAAGTACTTTCGTCGGTCCAAATAATGTTTTTCAAGAAGTTTGTAGGGTCTACCCTATTCGAGAGCCAGCTACAAAATTCCTTCCTTCTCTCAGGATCACCTGAATGTAATTTTTGTGAAATATGTATCTTATAACATTTCAAACCACTTTTTTTGAATTCCCTCCAAACGCTCGTCTATGGCACATCCATTTCTGCCGAGACTTGATGTGTTGACTTGAAAGGATCTGCATTTATCTAAAAAAGTACAACAAAAAAATGCTTCTTCAAATATGGAATGTACAATTATTTTACCTCGGCTAATAAGTTACGTCTAATATTTTGTTCCATTCTGCTTCCATATTTCATTCTTGGTTTTTGCAACGCACCACGCACCGTACTCAGCCAAGTGTTTGTCCAAAATTCCGAATAATGATCTATCCGGCTGTTGTCTTTCCGGATATAATTCAAAATAAATTTGTGCTGTTTTCGTACTATTCCTATCAAATTTATAATAAAGTTTCAACGTATCTCATTTTTCTTCATTTGAGAATGAGGACATTTCGACAGAAGTATTTGTGCAAACTTATGATGTTTAATGAGTTCTGACAACTAGTGTTTATTAAACAAAATTTTTCGATGGAGTCATGACCATCTCATATGAAGTTGTTTTTTTTTAATATCTGTGGTTTCAGAAGTGCAAATCATAACAAATTATACATCAATGAAATCAGAATGAGAATCACTATTTTTTTGCATAAAAAAACAATATGGCGCCCATAACAGAAAAAAAAGTTGATGATGAATGCCAGAAGACGAAACGTCGGATAGTAAATCTGAACATGAAAATGTGTAGCTGAAAAAAGTATCAATGAAATTGTACTTTTGGTTTTGAGCTATGTTGTCAAATAACGATAGAAATAAATAAAAACGAAAATTCCGATTTTCAGGTTTTTCCCGATATTTCCAGAAATACTCGGAATTCTCCAAGTTTCAAAACAGTATTTTGTTAAGCACCAGAATATGCAACTTTGCCCCAATTTAAGCTTCGACGTATCTCCTGTAGTTTAGGAGATACCAATGGTGGGGGTCGAATTTGAATTGTCCTGTATACTTTTTGTGCCGCTATAAAAGTGGAATCAGCCCTCACATAAGGGTAGTTTATTCTTGTAATTTTTCGAAGAATTTTGCTGGCCGGGAGTTTCCATTGGAGATAATTCGTTGAACAGCTGATTGTGATTTCTCAAAACGTACCGTTTGTGGCATAGAAAGAAATCGGATCAGCCCCCACATAGGGGTAGTTTATTCCTGTAATTTGAGAAAAACTTGTTGGCCTGTGGTTGCAACGGTTTTTATACCTATTATTCCTACCACCATAAAAAACATTCAAATTCACAAGATATATATTTCTGTGGCATAAATAATCAAAATTGAAAAGATGGACAAAAAAACTAAAATCAACAATGGCAAACGAAATAATGATAGAAAATGAAATTTATGCAGTATCATGAATCAATACTTGAAATCAGTGAGATAAATATACCTGCAATGAGTCAAAAAAAAAAACGTTCACCACGAGTATACCTGAAGTGGCAATAGATAGAGTTTTGGGTAAATGGGAAAAAGTTGCGAAATAGAAGGAACATCTAAATGAAAATTATTAAATTTTCAAAAATAATTTCGATTTTGAATTTATTTCGGAAAAACTGAAATGTTCGAATTCTTATTTTATATTTTCGTGGTGTTTCCGTCAGAGCTCGAAAAAAAACTTTTTTAGAGAAACTTCATAAGTAAGCTTTGTTATTATCATATCAGTTTTAGTGTGGGACGTTTCGTTTTTCACCGTGAAAAAAAGTATTTTTTTCACTGCCAAAATAATTCACAAAATAAACATGAAATATAACTTTTTGAAGGATTCATTTTTAACAGAGTCAATTATTAATTGATTATTCATCATGAAACAATATCATTTATTGGAATAATAATTGATAGTAAAGTTTGAACAATCACTTCCAACATAGATTCCCAAAGATGTTCCATGTTGCTGCTGATCAGAAACGTTAGATATTTCTTGAAGAGTTGATTCCACAATTTTATCAGATATTTTAATTTGTTTGGAAGAAGATAGACAATTAAATATTTTGTCAGAAATCTCAATTTTGTTATTCAAACTATCTTCTATATTTGCTTCTGCTACGGAGCTGATTTCCAGCCACCGTGACGTTTTATAGATGTAATGTTGCCCCATGCATTGGCCAGAAGAGTTACAGATCTTCTCCTGAAACAGTGACCTGTGTAGCTCTTATACATGTCTTCTTCAATCCATTTTGCAATCGAACTGGGAATTTCTCCTATTTTATTCATCCCCACATGTTGGTTTTCCTCTCGAATATTTCAAAAATAATCTGTTTCTTTTTGTATCAGGCGGCCGTAGTGCTCTATACTTGCGGTAAACCTCAATGTAATCAGAATTTGAATCGTTCTTGCGCAATAGATCTTCGTATCAGGTATATAAAAAATAAATATAGCAGCATCTTCAATGGCATCGATAGTTATATGTAATAATTCTTCACGGCGACAAGCACCGGTAATACCCAAAATTAGGACAACCTAGCAATGAAAAATATTGAAATTACCTACTACTAATCTTAAAAAATTATGCTTATACCTGTACCTTATAAAGTAAATTTGTTTCGTTATCAGCATTTGGAATAAATTTATTGATATCATCCCTTGATAAAACTTTCGATTTCTTTCCTCGGTATCCGACGCTTGTGATCTCAATGAGCGGAACCAATTTTGAAAACTTCCTCATATCAATATATTACTTAACATTCAATGTACTTTTCAACATTTATTAGACACTCCATAACGTAGGAGGTTTTATAATTTTTGATTTTTCCTCAAAACAGCATATGAGCACAGTTTCAGAAACCTTTATTACATGTTTCTTATCGCACTATTCACGAAATTGGTCATACGTTTTCTCATATATCAACTTGGATTTGGCCGGTATCATATTAGATACTATTGCATTTGCTTTCTCAGATACATCTGAAGGGGTATCACTACCACTATCATAATCAACATCCATCCTTTTGAAAATAACTTGAAATTGAAGCAACTACGAGCAAACACATTCAAACAGTCAAACACGCGGCGTGCCAACAAACCGTTTCTATAGTAACGACACAGAAAGACCACTGGATGCTGTTGAATTGTATTGGAAGTATTGATATCATGTATGGAGAAGAGAAAATGGCTATTTAAGAAATCATAATCCACTGTTTCAACGAAATATCTTCAATGGAAACATCCGGTCAGCAAGGTTTTTCGAAAAATTACAAAAATAAACTACTTACCCCCAAATGGGGGTGGATTGAAATTTTGAATATGGTGGCAAGAAGGTATTCCTTAATAGATACCAAAAAGGTATCCAATGAGAGACCTTTTTGCAATAATATTTTGAAATTCGCAGTTCAAGTCTGAAATCAACGAAATATTATATTCCGGTTAGTAAAACATTTTTTCCCTTTTGTTTGTTGTAAAACTAGTTTTGTTGACACATATTAATGCTACCCGTTAAATCACATGTATTTGCACATATTTCGATTGTTATGTTCTTTTCTTGCCTTTGCTACAGCAACCATTTAAGGGCCTGTTGTTCAGTCCATGGTAAAATCCAAAAATTTATCAAACTTGGTTTGAAATCGATTCCTTGATTACCGTCAAATGTGTTGTTCAGTAGAAATTCGACCATGCATGGATAATGAAATCCAAGACTTTGCAGTTCATCTGAACTATTTCATGAAAAGTCAACGTCAAAATATACTTTGATGTCAGAAGTTTTTCAACTTATCGACAAAGCTTTTCGAGTATAAATAAAAATGTAAGTTGAAATAATTATTTATTATGGACTATAATAGTGATAGTCTCCCCGATCTGAACATAAGTGCAGACGAAAGAGATTACCGCCACCAAATGCGCTTCGGAGAGACTTAACAAATAAGTAAAAGGTGGCACATTTGCTATTCCAACTGCAGGGAAAAAATCCGGAAAACCCTACAGTACTGATAGAGCAAGCTCCCAGGGCCGTAGGACGTTACTTATTTTTTCCCGCTGCCGACACTGTAAATAGTCCATACATGCTTAGCAACAAAACAGGGAAATGGCCTATATCATTCGTTTACTAATTCATCTTGACAACGGAATGTAAATAGTGTCATTTACATGCCTAGGGTAATAATGACTTTGCCTTTGACAAGTAATACCTTCAGCTTCATTCATATCAATTTTTAGGTTATGAGACCTTTTGAATATTATTGTTGTCTGCTTATTCGGTAACTTAGTTACACGCACAAGCAACTTAGAATGAAATAGCAAACGAATAATCATGAAGGAAGGGTAAGAAAACAAACTTCAATTCAGGCAAATTTTGAGAAATGTCAACAAGCAGCGGGAAAAACGTAATAAGTAACACGGAATGTATCGACTGTTATCATCCTCGGCAAGCGACAAGCCTCGGCTTTGCCTCGGCTCGTACTCGCTCACCTCGAATGTTAACACGTCTTTACATTCCTTGTTACTTAAATAACTATTAAACGAACGAAATGTGTACGATTGAGTAGTGTTAGTATGTACCATGTTCGCATGCCTACCTGCTAGCTTGTTCAGATGACCATTCTTCAGATATTAGGGAATCAAGGTACGTAAAAACACTACTCACTTAGTTGAATTGTCAGTCTACAGATTTATTTCTGTAACCCATAGTGGATTAGTGGACAGAGTAACTTGCTACCACCCCGGAGCTCCGAATTCAAATCTCGTCTCCAATAATTGAAAAAAAACAGCAGACGCATGACTATAGGGTTAGCCATCTTGGTTGAAAACGGCTTCGACTCTGGGAGGATTTTTGTTCAAAAAGAAATTTAAAAGAAAACAGAATTTTGGTAAATAAAAGATTCTGTTACGATTTCCTTATAAGTAAAATCCCAGGGCCTTCAGACAACTTATTTTTAAAAAGATGAAGACTTAGGTTCTGAGTTGTGTCTCATGTACTTTTAATACCTGCGTGCTTGTGGAGTTCGCTCTGTGACACCTGGGCAGGTACCAGGTGAGAAAAGTAACTAAAAATAAGAGTTACTTAACTTAAATTTGTGTGGCTGATTTTTATGTATATCTTGTAGAATATCACTCTGAAGCAATTTGTGGAGCTTTAAAGCGACTGACAAAAGTTCTGACACTTTTGAAATTACTTCAGAGTGATATTCTACAAAATACATATAAAAATCAGCCATACAAATTAAAGTTAAGTAACTCTTATTTTTAGTTATCTTTCTCACCTGGTACCTGCCCAGGTGTCACAGAGCGAACTCCACAAGCACGCAGGTATTAAAAGTACATGAGACACCACTCAGAACCTAAGTCTTCATCTTTTCAAAAATAAGCTATTTACCAAAATTCTGTTTTCTTTTAAATTTCTTTTTGAACAAAAATCCTCCCAGAATCAAAGCCATTTCCAACCGAGATGGCTGACCCTAGTGTGATGCGTCTGCTGGGTTAAAAAAAAAATAAAATTTTTTGGAGACGAGATTTGAACTCGGAGCTCCGGGGTGGTAACTAGTTTCCACCACCCACCATTGGTTACAGAAATATATCTGTAGACTGTCAATTCAACTAAGTGAGTAGTGTTTTTACGTACCTTGATTCCCTACTATCTGAAGAATGGTCATCTGGTCAAGCTAGCAGGTAGGCATGCGAACATAGTATATATTAACAGTACTCAATCGTACACATTTCGTTCGTTTAAAAATAAGTAACGTCTGACGGCCCTGGGATCTTGGACTATGAGGAGACTTTACTAATTCATGTCAAATATAACCAAACATTTTCCATTCGTAGTTTCTTACTTTCCTGTGATTTTTTGGACATCTTGGTAGAAAACGGAATCATTGAAGTCGCCATAATGAAATTCATGAGCAAACCATCCTATGTGATGGATCTGTTGAGGTAAATATGATGATTCACTCAAGATATATATGTGTATACAGTGACCGCCAAAAAGTATGCACCATATGGGAAAAAAGTTTATTGTTAGAGTTTTGGAAAAACGTGTCTGGGGAAAAGTTTGTGCATGTCCAATAACCTGAAAATCAATTTTGACACATGTCACGTGACCACTAGTATGGCGGCAAATTTGAAAAAAAATCTATAAAGTGGCCCAAAGTGGGGTACGATGGCAAGATATCAAAAAATGTAATTTGAAAAAGTTTCTTGGAATTGAATTTCAAATACGGAGTTTCAAGCAATAAATAGTGAAAATTTTAATTTGCAAATTTTTTTGAATATTTTCCGTTCTCTTTACATAAATCTAAGTTTTTTCTTCTGAACGACTTGACTGTAGTGGAACAATTGTATTTTGATGATTATGACAAAACTCTTTCATTTTCTCTCTACCAGATGGCACTAAATTGAAAAAATTGGTGTTTGCCGGAACCCTTGCTGTTACATTGGTTCGTATGTAAGTTATATGAGAATTCCAAGACTATTGTGATGATATGGCAATCTAGAAACATCATGTTACCTGATTATGAAAATGAGAGAGTTTTGTCATTATTATCAAAGTACAATTGTTCCACTATACAGTTAAGCCATTCAGAGAAAAACTTAGATTTTTGTAAAGAGATACGAAAATATTTTTTTAAAAATTCAAATTCAAAATTATCAGATTTATTGTTTGAAACTCTTTATGTGAGTATAAAATTAAATTCCAAGCAACTTTTTTAAATAACTTTTTTCGATATCTTGCCATCTTATTTTTGGCTTCTGGCTTTATAGTATTTATCGATTTTTAGTTTATTGAACATGCACAAACTTTTTCTTGTGAATGTTTTCTAATATCCTAACAATTAACTTTTTTCCCATATGGTACATACTTTTTGGCGGACACTGTATATGTTAAAATGTCCTGGCTGGGTCCCACGAAAAGGAAAATCATGAAATGGGAGGTGCCGTTGTAATCTTTGGTGCATGTTATGTTCGTCAAGAAAATAATTTTCAGTAATGGAATCATCACAAAAATACCTAATTGCATCAAATTACATAATGCACTTACCAATTAGTTTTATTAGCGATATCACGAGGAACCATTTCACAATAATCATCACAATATCTTTTGATAATCTATCTGAACCTAAATACAAATTCTTCAAGTTACCATTTTTTGAAATGATTTACACGTAATCTGTAAGTGCGAGGTGCCCTAATAGGATCTAGGATATTCACCAATTCAATGATATCTTAATCATCAGTTATGTTATATCATCGTTCATGAGTATTTTTGTGAAACTGATTTCCGATTATTTTTTCATACTATTTCATATTGCAGTTTGGTATTTCAATCAGTTATGTCAAATTAAGTGCTTATCCATTGATTTTGATGGGTAAGCGGAACCTGGAATCAAACCAGGAATAAAGTTCTAATATAACTATGCAGTGAACAACCAAGATTCACATAAAACTGCAGATTATCTCTGACTGATGAACAACCGGCCCCAAATGCATCGTTACTCAATAAACCCAATGTAATCCGATCTATTACTGTTCTGGCTGCCAGTTCCCACTGTTTCCACAAAGTATCACAAGGCATCCGATTTCCCGGAAATTAAAGGCACGCTTCCAAAAGAAAAAAGTGGCTGCGGTTTTATTACCCAATATATCACGAATGTTGAACTGCAACACGAAGCAGATAAAAATAATTCTGGCGCAGGACGTAACTTCTGAGCGGAATCGTGTCCAGAGAAATGGCTGTGGAATATCTCGTAATCGCTCCGAAAGTCTGAAAAAGTCCAGACAGAGCTAGCTCAATAGTTAATGCAGTCTCCTGTATGATGGTTGGTAAGTCTGGCCGTAGGACGTTTACCCGAGATTCCGAATGACAAATTGGCGATGAACGAGAACAGAGTTGAAATTCGCCGGTGAAACGTTGAGCTGACCACACATTACATGGCAAACTTGCTGAACGTTTGTGATGTGTAAAGTTCGACGAATAGTGTATATGGTAGAGCAATCTCCAAACTTATTCAAACGTTTAGTTTGCATTCGTCTATTTTCCCATGGAAGTCAGTGAATGAGACCCGAGCCGAAGAAATTTAATAATTATTCTTATGTTTTCATCAGTATTAACGATTTGGTGTTATTATAGATCCAATACGGAGTGGTTCAATAATTTACTGTACAGAGATTTGAGCAGCCACGCCCTTATATTTAATTGATTATAAAATAATTTGGAAATATTTTTAAACAAACCCTGTCCAATAACCCTTCTATTGATTAGAGTCGAAAATATAAATATCGGTGCAATACCTTTGGACAAAAAAAGACATTTGCCCGATTCACGAGTTAAATTATTTTATTAGCTTACTTAGACTCTTCATACTGTAAACAAAATCACCACGCAAACCTGGCAAGTTGTTTCAATAAATTGCTCATTCGGTGTAGTTTTTGACATGATACAACATTCACTATATTCCACTTGACGAAAAAAGATATTCCCAGTTTACTGCAATAGGAGCTCATTGTGAAATTACGAGGCTTGTTTGGTAAGTCCGTGACTTTTTAAATTTCCCGCGCAGTAACTTTAAATGCAACACTGCTGCTGTCAACCACCATCTTTCAATAGACTACTGTCAAATTTTGAGCAAGCTGCGACATTTGGTTTGTGTTTGACAGCAATTAGAAGCAGACAACCTCGTGAATTTTAACAAAAATGGAAAAAAGTGAATTTCGTGTGTTGATTAAGCATTATTTTTTGCGTAAAAAAACCATAACTGAAACCAAGGAAAGACTTGATAAATACTATGGGAACTCTGCACCATCAATTTCAATGGTTAAGAAGTGGTTTACTGAGTTCCGTTGTGGTCGTACCAGCACAAGTGACGCCGTACGTTCAGGTCGCCCAAAAGAGGTCATCACGCCAGAAATCGTCGATAAAATCCATGGAATGATATTGGACGATCGGAGAATAAAAGTACGTGAGGTAGCTGAGGCTGTAGGCATCTCAACTGAGCGAGTACATCACATTTTACATGAATATTTGGACATGAAGAAGCTATCCGCGAGATGGGTGCCGCGATTGCTCACACTCGACCACAAGCGCAACCGTGTGACCACTTCAAAGGAGTGTTTGGCAAAGTTCAATCGCAATCCGGGCGAGTTTTTACGCCGTTATATAACCGTAGACGAAACATGGATCCATCACAATACCCCAGAGACCAAGGAACAATCAAACCAGTGGGTGTCAACTGGTGAACGTGCACCAAAGAAGGCTAAGGTGCGTCTGTCAGCCAACAAGGTTATGGCCACAGTTTTTTGGGATGCACGCGGTGTCATTCATATAGATTACTTAGAGAAGGGTAGAACGATCAACGGCGAATATTATTCAGAGCTTTTAGACAGATTCGATATTGATTTGAGGCAAAAACGACCACATTTAGCGAAAAAAAAAGTGCTGCTTCATCAAGACAATGCACGAGTGCACACGTGTGTAGTCACTATGGCAAAAATTCATAAATTGGGCTACGAACTACTACCCCATCCAGCATATTCTCCAGATTTAGCCCCTTGCGACTATTTTCTTTTCCCAAACCTGAAGAAATGGCTGGGTGGTAAGAGATTTGGGTCGAATGAAGAGGTTATAACCGAAACAAACGCCTATTTTGAGGGCCTTGAGAAAACCTATTATTTGGAAGGAATAAAAAAACTGGAAAAACGCTGGACTAAATGTATTGATCTAAAAGGAGATTATGTTGAAAAATAAAACGCTTATTTGCCAATTTTTTTTTTCTTTATTCAAATAGTCACGGAGTTACCAAACAGCCCTCGTATTTCAATAATTAGGAATTCGAATGAAAATACTTGGTAAATTGAAGTGACAGGTGTTCATTGACAACTGAACAAAAGACAAAGAAAAATTAGAGAATGTGTACAAACTGCCTGCCACCAAGTCGAATGCAAGCGTGTCATCTTTTTAAAAACGTCCCTTTTATTTAATTTTGGACCAGCATCTGGAACGGTACAATGATTGGCCCTTTTGAATGACCTGACATTCTAAACGGGGAAATTTATCGCGAATTTTTAGAAACCGAACTGCCTACTCCTTTGGAAGATGTATCTTTGGCCAAACGCATGGCAGGGTGGCTCCAAAATGACGGATGTCTAGCTCATTAAGTACAACCAGGGAGAAATTATTTGGATCAAACTTATCCACAGAGATGGATCGGCCGTCTTGGTCCCATTTTGTGGCCTCCCCAGTCTTCAGATTTGAACACGCTAGATGCATTTCCAGTAAATGATGAACATGAATTGAGACGTCGTTTTTATGAAGCAGCTGTCCAAATAAGTGCCGAAGGAAGTACACGACGACTACAAAGATCGTTTTTAAAAAGATTACACGCTTGCATTCGACTTGTTGGCAGGCAGTTTGAACACATTCTCTAATTTTTCTCTGTCTATTGTTATGTTGTCAATAAATACCTGTCACTTCAACTTACCAAGTGTTTTCATTCGAATTCCTAATATTGAAATAATTTCACAATGAGCAGTAAACATTATTTTTTCCTCAAGTGGAAGATATTGAATGTTGTATCATGTCAAAAACTACACTGAATGAGCAATTTATTGAAATAACTTGCCAGGTTAGAATGGTCACTTTGTTTACAGTATGAAGAGTTTAAGTACGCTAATAAAATAAATAACCTCGTGAATCTGGCAAACATTTTTTTTTCCATAGGAATTGCAACAATATTTTCATTACGGATTTTAGTCAATAGAAGGGTTATTAACGGTATCATTACAAAAATTAAAATCTCAAACTATGAAATTTTGTAGTTGCGGCATACGAAATACTGTTCAAAGATTTAGATTTTCACAAAATTCATAAAAGTGCCAATATCTCCAAAACTATCAATATTTTACTGAGGTCAAATTGTGATATTCTGGTCAGTCATGAGCTGGACTATGAGCCCTCCAAAGGATGACGTTGAGTTTTGGGACCCCCTGTATACAGGGTGTTTGTTAAGTACGTCTAGAAAATTCAGGAGCGTGTTGCTGACATCAAACTAAGAAGAAAGGTTCCTATAAACATATGTCCGCAAATTATTTGTTTCTGATATACAGAGTGTCAAAGTTGAATTCTTATTTTTATTTTTTGGTAATAATTTCTAAATAATTTTGATATTTGAGTAAAATTTGGTATCTGGGAATATTTATTATTTAGTTTGTGTAAAAAATGTATCTTTGGTAGAGGTCACTGCGAGCAACTGATTTCGAGTTATTGAGATTTGAAATAATCGATGCAAGTGATTTTGAATGAAACGATTTTTAAATTTGAAACAAACAACAATTTAACAACAATTAGAAATTAGATTTCTCACAATTAACATAAAATTTTATTTCGTCCTTGAAAATTCATCCCAGATACCAAACTTTAATCGAATATCACAAATATTTTGGAATTTATTCACAAAAAACAAATATAAGAATTAAACTTTGACACTCTGTATCTTAGAAACGAATAACTTGTGGACATGTGTTTATAGGAACTTTTTTTCTCATTTCGACGTCAGCAACATGCTCCTAAAGTTTCTACACATACTTAAGAAACACCCTGTATATAGTCCCCTTAAATACCAACGTTTATGTTAATGAAACATTGGTGAATCTATTTTACACCGATAACTATGACCAATTGAAGAGTGAAATATTAGGGAATACATAATAGTGATTTTTTTCATGACAAAACTAACATGAAATTCTGTTTCAGAATATCCTAAAATCGTCAGATCTCATTGATTATACAGACTGTCATTTGTCGCTAACAAAATTATGAACTATTTTTCGTCAATGGGTAATATTTGCTTTATTTTCGGAATTTTGGTTCTTGTTCCAAAAATCACAAAAATGATTAATTAATACCGCAAAAAATAACACATTATTTGATGATATTGGTATTTGCAGAAGACATTTCCGAAATCTATCCGAGCATTATGGATGAATCAGAGTTGTTGAAATTGCTAGCTATAGATGACACCCTGAATATGTGGTTTTACGGTGTTTCAAACCTGAATTTTATGTTGATTTTTTGATAAAATTTCTCGAAGCATTTCACAATATTTCATGGTGGTGTTTTAGATGTAGACGGCAAGGTAACCATTCCATCACTTTCTTCCAAAATGATATCATACATTTCATTTTCTACTTCATTACACCATAACATTTTTTCAAGATTATTAACCTTCATAAGACCGACTTGAAAAACTTACGTTAAAAACCGAGTAGGGTACATGTGTACCCATGTGTTTTTTTCTGTCAGTTTCGATTGAATTGACAATTAATAGTATATTGTGTATCTAGTAGTAAAAGCAATACATTCCTGGACGACAATGTAAATTGCAAGCATTGAAGTCTGGGAATGTGCTTTTAATACGAGGTACACATACTATTTTTTCTGAAATCGCAATCAGCATTATCATAAATTGAAGTGTTGAAGTGTTCACTTCCCGGACACTTTTTCTTTGGGAAAGTAGCACTTCCCGGACTAGTCCCGGACTAGGCCGGGAAGTGCTCGAATTTTAATATAAATATTAATATAAATAAGAATTAAAATGTTTCTGTTGGTACCTATCTTCTGTTCCAATTTCAAAATATAATACAAAGAACTAAAATGTTCAAAATATTCAAATTTAGAATCACAGCCAGGGTAGTTTACTCTCGATCAAAATTTTATTTTTTGTTCCCCTCTCTACACCGTTTGGAAATTCAGAATTTTGATAACTTCAAAACAAGTATTCCGTAATGCACTAATTTTTATGAAGGATAAAATTTTCTGACAAATCGATAATAAAAAAGTTTCCATATAGTGCAAATTTTTTAAACTCACTGTATATAGTCATGACCACCATTTGATAAGCAACCCATTTTAGGCGTATTCGTCTATTTATGTAACTTCATAAAAAGTATGTTTCATCCGGTTAACAGATGGGTGAAAGTCGACCTCTCTTCGCCTCTTAGACTAAATGCGTCTCATTGACTTGTTATTCTACAAGGTTGCCGAAAAAATAGTGTACGCAACACGTCCAAAAACAGTTTTTTCCGGACTTGTTACGTAAATTACTATTCCCGTACCGTTTAGGTCCGAAAACGGTCCGGGAAAGTTCGTTGCTTAGCAACGGACTAAAATACGAGATTAGCGTATTTTGAGGCCTGAAGTTGCTCCGAGAAAGTGGTCATTTTTGAACGATTTCAAAAAAAGGCTCTTTGAAGACAATGTTATGGAATTTGAAGCACAGATTTTGACTAACTTTATCTCTTCTCCTTTCACGCAAATGTCATCTGCCAAATCGAGGCATAGTCACACAATTGGGGTAAAGAAAAACCCCATGTCAAAAATTACCTCTCGGAAACTAAAGACAAGAAAAAATGAAAAATTTTGGTAATTGCAGCTAAAACAATAATTTGAAGATATGATATTGTAAAAGTTGATACACATTTTTTCCATCAAGTTTCCATAGAAAACCATCACTCAGCTTTACCCAATCTGGTCTTACGAAGGTTAAATTCATTCAATAACTTATTCATACAGAATAAAGGTTCATTCATTGACTTTCTTAGATCAAAATGATTTCTCCTTTTTGTTGAAATAATGATTATTAAAATAGTTTCACTGAGTATTTTTTGAAATAAATTGATGAAGTGTTTAATGTATGGAAGTTGCTCGCACAAGCTCTGCTTTTGAGGGGTTTTCTCCGAAAACCGGGGAGTTTCGTAAAAAACAAAGAAAAAAGTTGTCAATAAAAATAATCTGAAACGTTAAGAAAGTTATTTAAATCAACTTAAAACTTTCAATCCTCTCGTTTTGATCTTTTATCAAAACTGAACGTGATGCGATACGATTTTGTTCTATTTTTGCAGGTTCCCATTTATTATTAAACCTGTAGACTACATTATCACCAGGACCATATGAGCATTCCCTCTTTTTAGTGGTTTTGTCACAATAAAATTAATTTCTTTATGCAATTTTGTTCAATGTGTCTTGAAAATTTTCGACATTATTAGTTTTCAATAATTTATTTCTCACTGGTAAGGACCCCGCAACAACCCTTATGGAAAATGGCTCTCGGTGAAATTGGCTGAAACTTTAGGATATTGTAGATATCGATGTCCTGATTAAATATCTCAATGGGCACAAATTCCAAAAATGGACAGTTTTTGAGATACAGGGTGTCAAACATGCAGAGAGAAGGATGTTACCTTCAAAAAATCAATAGTATGGCGATTATTTCATTACAAAAAGTTAGGGAATAAAATTGCAATGTTAATATTGTCGACTCGAGTTGTAATGAAACGTTCTAAGACACCATATACAGGGTTATTAACAATTACATAATTTTTATGTAATTCTTGGAACAAAATCAGTCAAACGCAAAAGCTGGTAGACTTGCAGAATGAGTGAATATCATTTGATTTTGATATTGGATGAGGTTACTATTATACAGGGTCACTCAAAATTTTCTTTTCTGATTGTATTTATTTTAATTTTTTTATGAAACATCGATACAAATTAAACGTAGTAGAAAACTAAATATAATATGATCAATAGTTGCTGACTATTGTCTATTTGTTGCATCTTGTACGGATTCTCGTCAACGGCATGATGATGCAGCTATCAAAAGGGAGACTACTTCATAGAAAATTGTTTTTACTTGTTCATACCGTGTCTGTTAAGACATTGTAATTACCAGTATGCACATGGTTACTAAAAGGACAAATGTGAGTCACTTTAATTATAATTGAATTAAACTATGTAACAAAATTATTATTATCGAATAATAATTTTGTTAGTTTTGTTAGTTATCGAACTACAGGTTCCTGTTCCATATCCACATTAGTATCGTTTATAACATTCAATAAACCTTTATCAGGATATTTTATGTTCGCTTGATGTCGAGCGCAACATAGGTACCATAATGCACTAGCGATGTGTGCACAGGTACAGTAATATCCAGTTATAGGATCACCTCCATTTTCTAAGGCCTCATCGTCAATACTCCTATATGAAATAAATAGTTGGTGTATTGTAGCTCTTTGAAATCTAGAGTATATTCTCAATCTTATAAATCCTCGTTCTAAAATATTTTCATCGACATGGAGTTCCTCATCGCCATCTCTATTAAGCTTATCTTGTATATACGGAGGAGCAATATTAACTAGGTAGACGCCATGGGTAATATCTCTCAAATATTACATATCTAGAACTGGAAAATCTGGAACTGCTTCAATGATAAGTCTTCTCCATTGAGCTCGTCTCATACGGAGATTCTGTTCTTGTACTCGAATTTGAACATGGTTCGGTGTTCGAGATTTCCTAATCATTCCCCTTGCAAGCTCCGCCGTAGCATTTTCCATGATGATTAGTGGATGATACTTGTTAATTATAGCTGCAGCAATGCAGTAAAAATCGTGAAGATTGTGCAAATGTGGCACTTTAACAACTCCAGCAAAGAATTTGAAAATCGGTCGGAAATTTCCATTTCTTGCTTCCACAACCCACCGATTCTTTGTGACAATTCGTGTTCTATTAGCATCTTCCGTGGTTAATTGGTGTTGTCCATTTGTAGCAGGCATCCAGCAAGAAATACCTAACTGTTCCAACCATGGCAAGACATCACGATATCCTCTATCAACAAGAAAAATATCTCCATTTTGAAACCACTCACGCATGGCATTAGCATCTCTGCTGAATTCCATTTGTAGAATTGTAGCATCGTTATTGCGACTATCAGCAAAATACGGGCCAAGTACGCTAAATATGTAGCTGTTAGGTGCAACGATCATAGTAGGTTTAATCAAATGCCGATGTTTGTGCAAAGAATAAGACTGTCGCAGAACACGGAAATTGCTACTTTTTTCTATGTACGTATAAGTTGTATGAAAAAGTAAAAACAATTTTCAATGAAGTAGTCTCCCTTTTGATAGCTGCATCATTACGCCGTTGACCAGAATCCGTACAAGATGCAACAAACAGACAATAGTCAGCAACTATTGATCATATTATATTTAGTTTTCTACTTTACGTTTAATTTGTATCGATGTTTCTTAAAAAATTAAAATAAATACAATCAGAAAAGAAAATTTTGAGTGACCCTGTATAATAGTAACCTCAGATCACCTCAGATCACCCAATATCAAAATCATTCTGCAAGTCTACCAGCTTTTGCGTTTAACTGATTTTGTTTCAAGAATTACATAAAAATTATGTAATTGTTAATAACCCTGTATATGGTGTCTTAGAACGTTTCATTACAACTCGAGTTGACAATATTAAGATTATAATTATATTCCCTAACTTTTTATAACGAAATAATCGCCATACTATTGATTTTTTGAAGGTAAGTAACATCCTTCTCTCTGCATGTATGACACCCTGTATCTCAAAAACTGTCCATTTTTGGACTTTGTGCACATTTAGATATTTAATCAGGACATCGATATCTACAATATCCTAAAGTTTCAGCCAATTTCACCGAGAGCCATTTTCCATAAGGGTTGTTGCGGGGTCCTAAGTGGTTCTTCTACTGAAAACAAGCTGTTCTGGAGAATTATCGTGACCAGTGACCAATGTGACAGAAAAATAATGGTGAGAATATACAGGGTGGGGCACCGAAAACGAAACAGATCGAATATCTGAAATGACTGCTCCGTATTCCAAATTTTAAAGCTGCATTTGCAAGCTATTTTGACATAAATTCGGTGACAATGCATTATGGAATTTTTTTAAGAGTAAAAACAAAATGGCGGCTCCAAAATGGCGGACATGATTTGCAATTATGGCCCGAATCGATTTAAAATTGATAAGTGGTGGTTTTCAAATTCAGAAATTATGATTTGTTCGTCAATGAAAAGAAACAAGATGGTGGCTTCAAGATGGCGGACGAAATTTGTAATTCAGGTCTGATTCGAATCAAAATTAGTATGTGGGGATTTTCAGGGTGAACAATTATGATATTTTTGTCATTGCAAAAAACCAAGATGGTGGACGAAATTTGTAATTGTGGTTCGATTCGATTCAAAATTGGCACATATGCGTTTTGAAAGTTTTCAGTAGGTATGACTAAAATGAATTAATTAAATTGTTAAAAAAAGCACTAAAAAGGAACTAATATTTTGTCAGATGTGTGACGAAGGTTATTTTATGCGTAACACAAATTTTACTTCGCAAAAGTACCTATTTTGTACTCGCGGGAAGCTTTCGAATCTGTTACGCACAGAATAACCTACGTCTCACATATAAAAAATGTTATTTCATTTTTAGTGCATTTGTATAAAAGCTTCATTTTATCAATTTAATTAATTCATTTCAGTCATACTAAAAACTTGTAAAACCCATTCATGCCAATTTTGAATCGAATCGAACCACAATTACAAATGTCGTCCACCATCTTGGTTTCTTGCAATGACAAAAATATCATAATTTTTCACCCTGAAAATCCCCACACACACTAATTTTGATTCGAATCGGACCAGAATTACAAATTTCGTCCGCCATCTTGGAGCCACCATCTTGTTTTTTGCATTGACGAACAAATCATAATTTCCGACCTTGAAAACCACCACATATCAATTTTGAATCTTATCGGACCATAATTGCAAATCATGCCAGCCATTTTGGAGCCGCCATTTCGTTTTTTCTCTTAGAAAAATTCCATAATGCATTGACACCGAATTTATGTCAAAATAGCTTGCGAATGCAGTATTATAATTTGGAATACGGAACAGTTATTTTTCCCGCAAGAGGGCGCCAAAATAAAAAGTTAGATGGCAAAAATTGACATGGCTGAATTCCTTATGAAATTACCTTTTTAATGATGTGTCACACTTACTACTTTCCCTATTCAAATTGTTTGGGTGATGGTGCCCAAGGGGTGGGGGGGGGGAGGTATGACAGTTGAGGATATCATAGGAAGATGTCTCCCTTGGAATAAAAATCGACGTGTTTTTGCATTTCATTCAAAACATATGCGTTTTGAAGATATTCGATCTGTTTCGTTTTCGGTGCCCCACCCTGTTTATTGACATGAATTCTAACTGGTTGTACAGGCTCTACCAAGTAAATGACTTATGCAAAACGTAATTTAAACTTGTACATTTCAGAACTGAGTTAAAAATTGTATGCATCTATACAAAGAAAAAGAAAATCTGAATGGCATCGTATAATTTTGAAAGTTTTTTTCCTAACAATATGAAGCGAAGTATAAAAGTTAGTAGTATCATGTTAATTAACACTTTGTACAAAAACTCGGAAAGAATTTTCTTTCCAAAGTAGAATTTTCTAAAAAATAAAAAAATAAATCCGCACGTTGTCCGTTTCTTTCCAACCAACCGAACACCTTTTCTCCTGACAGTTCGTTAGAGAAACTAAAACAATCGATACCGAATTCAAGATCTTTTTCTTGAAAAAAATTCTGCAGAGCCGGCAACATTCGAGTAAACATCGCCTTCCGTAGTGTCCACTCCACAAACGGAAATAATTCATCTACTTACTGTTTCCTGAGGATCAGTCTCAGGAAAGCGTCCGGTCCCTTGTGGATGAGCATCCCTAACGAGTACTGTATTTGTTCTTCGGCCGTCGCGATGTCCTCGAGGGGAGGCAGGGCCGTTGCGCCCTCTTCGTCCTGCCAGAACCGGTACAGGAAACACTTGTCCTTGAATGGTTGCTCCTTGTTGACTGCAAGAATAAAATAAATAGTGTTTTGAATGGAGAATATGCGAGTTCAGTTCTATTCAGTTATTTTTTTTTGTATGCTGGGTTGCATGAACAATTATTGATGTACAGCAAGATTTTTTTTAAGGTTGTAGTCGATGTAGTAACTTGATTACTTGCATTTCGAACTTCCATCGCCTTGGAAAACATCAGAATTGACAAAGTGGACCTGTCCGACGAAGAAAATTCTTATTTGCCGTTAAAGTATCCAACAGAACGAAATTTCGAAGCAATATACCAGAAATTCGAAGTTGAATCGCAGGATATTCGTGATGCAGGACCGTCAGTGCCACAAAATGATACAGAGACGAAGACACCAAATGAAACCAACTCGTATATTCAGTGTAACACTTGTGACAAATCTTTTTCTTCACAGCGTGGCTTGAACATTCATTTTGGAAACGTGCACAAAATTTGTGAAGAGCAGAAAAATACCCAAAACAAACTCGAAAAATCGATTTCCAAATCTAAAGATGACGATGTTGAGTCATCCCCTTCAAGAATGGCTGGTTCTAAATGTTCCTTCTGTGGAAAATTGTTTATGAACATACCAATTCATTTAAGTAAATCACATCCATCTCAATACAGACAAGTGATAATGAAAAAATACGATTCCAAGAAAAATGTTGCTGGAGAAAATATTCCTCAAAAATCTGACAAAGTAGATGATGAGTTTCAAACGGAGATAACTAAGTGGAATGAAACCTTTTCAAAAGAATTTGAAAACAATATTGATTTCGACGAATCCATTTCAAGTTTCATGAAGTTTCTTTTGAAAAGAATGACGAAATTATCAGGTCCAAAACAACCAGCTACACGATACTTTGAAATGAGGCGAAAGAAAAATACAGTTTCCCAAAACAGATCTTACAAAAATGCAAGAAATCCTCAAAAACTAACTCAAAAAGACCGACAAAAGAGGAAGGAGAAGTATCAATACGAATTGGCTCAGTACCTTTACCATAATCAACGGAGAAAAGAGAAAAGCAATTAGAATGGTTATTGGTAATACAAATAAGTCCTACAACATACCCCTACATGAAATTCACACTCACTTCAATGATAGATTTTCAACAGAGAATGGTTGTTCGAGAGAGGAATATCCAACAAAATTAACTAGTCAAGAAAGAAATGAAATCAATCAAGAATATGATTCAAACATCACACCTAAAGATATCGAACTGTCTCTAAAACAAATTAAAATTGACGCCTCTCCTGGCCCAGACCGAATTATATTGAAAGTACTCAAGAACAAACAAATGTTGAAGAGCGTATATTGTCTGAGGCATTTGTGGAACGCTTCCTTTTTGAGTGTGAATCGGTGTCCACGAAGGCGATCATCCATACGAATTTCGTACAGCGAAGACAGGTCCACATGATACCGACCGGTGATTATTTTGAACAGTTCAATCATATCGCCATGAAATCGTCTCCAGCAGTGGGAGGGAATGTTCAAGTGTTGGAGGCGGACACTATAGGGCATACTGTTTAAGCGAATGGCACCTTTGGAAGCTCGACGTTGGACACTTTCAATCAGTTTGATGTCACGGATTAGCTACGGAGACCACACCGGTACAGCGAACTCAATCAACGGGAGGATATAGGTTTTATAAAGGGTGCACATAAGACGTGGTGTGGGATTCTGGAATGACTTGTTTATTAGATATAGTGCACTGTTGGCCTTTTTCACAATGTTATTCACATGCACAAACCATTCCAGTTTATTAGTCATCAAAGCTCCCATATCTGTGTTCTTCAGCCGCGGGCAATTCGGTATTGGAGACAAAATATCTTTGATCAGGGTTATTGAATCCCATGTGGAGAAGTACACATTTGTTAGCGTTGAGGGGTGATTTCCACTTACTACTCCACGCATCAATTTGGTTTATATCGGACTGCAGTTGGCCGCTGTCAATGCTGAATATTTTCAAGTCGTCTACGAAGAACAGTGCGAAAGATGAAATTTCGCGAGCTAGGTCACTGATGTAGAGTAGAAATAGTGTTGGATCGAGCACAGACCCTTGGATGACGCCGCTAGACACTTGTTTACTGGTAGACAACTCCTCTTCTACGCGAACTGAAACGACAGATTGTTTCAGGAATAACTCAATCCATTGTAATAGATTGCCCCCTGATTCCAAAATGATCCAGTTTTGTTAGCAAAAGATCATGAGACACTTTGTCGAATGCACGACAAAAATCGAAATAGACTGCATCAACGGGTTCGGAGAAATCGAGAAGTTTAGAACAATAATCAGTGGCCAAAAGAAGATTGGAAGTGACTGACCTATTTGGAAGAAAGCCTTGCTGATTTGAGGGGATGATGTCGTGGATGAGGGCAAATTCCAGTATTTCCTTGAATATAATCCTCTCAAGGGTTTTGCGGAGTATGGAGGCTGTGTTGATGGGACGATAGTTTTCTGGTTATAGTTTATTCCCTTTTTTGAATATAGGGGTAACAACGGTTGTGCACCAGTAATCGGGAATTTCGCAGTTCAAAAAACTATTGCGCAATAGAGTAGTGGGTAGTGATATGTATGGAAACGGTCAATTATTTCCTAAAGTAAGATAGCTATCGAAAAATGTTGAGATACAAAAGTTCTATAGTTTTTCAAATTACATCATATTAGCGAAAAATTAAGTATACAGGGTCAGTCAAAAAGTCAGGACGAAACAAAGTTGCTTTTTCTCTAATGGGACACCCTGTATATTATTTCACATTTTAATTTTTCTCAAAATTCTGAAGAAAATTTATTCAGCACATCATTTCCTAAATTTTGTTCAGAATTTTGAGAAAAATTGAAATGTGAAATAATATCTATACAGGGTTTCCCATTAGAGAAAAAGCAACTTTGTTTCGTCCTGACTTTTTGACTGACCCTGTATACCTAATTTTTCGTTAATATGATGGATTTTGAAAAACCATAGAACTTTTTTATCTCAACATTTTTCCCTTTTCGCTAGCTATCTTACTTTAGGAAATAATTGACCATTTCCATACATATCAGCGACACTATTTTAATTATTTCTGCGTGACCACTTGAATAGTGAAAAATTAGGAAAAAATATATTAAGGATTTTTTATGGAAAAATTTACCCAAGAACTCAATACTGACTCAATGATACATACAGAGTGTCATATGTAGCTGGCAATATCACCAACTCCTATTCATCCATAATGCTCGGTAGATTTTAAAAGATCTTTTTTGTCACAAAGTGCCCAAAGAATGTTCCATAATTACTGTAGAAAGTAACCAAGAATCTCTTTTTCATGGCTAACTTTATAACCCTGTATACTCAATTTTTCGTTAGTATGATGGATTTTGAAAAACCCTAGAACTTTTGTATCTCAACATTTTTCGCTAGCTAACTTACTTTAAGAGATAATCGACCGTTTCCATACATATCTGCAACCCCTGTGAATAACTTCCACTGTATGTAATGGATCGCATTCGTTGGTTAATCAAATATTACTGTGAATTTTACAAACATTGATTTTTTTTTGAAAATCAAGCAAATGTCACTGATGAAAGGGAGATAATCACATTGCCAGCTACAAATGACACCCTGTGGGATCTACGAATTTAAGATTATTCTGAAACAGAATTTTGTGATAAAAAACCCTTATATGTTTTCCCTACTTTTTCACTTTTCAATTGGTAATAGTTAGCAGTGGAAAATGGATATACGAATGTTTCATCAACATAAAGGTAGGTATTCCTATGTACTATAATACGAAAAAAATCATTTTAAATTATATTATTCTCAATGAAATATGAGGTTGTGGCTGCTCAAACTAGGACACATTGTATAAGAGTTGACAATAATATGTTTCCATCTACCTCACTATTGTTGAAATGATGGAATTCTAAATTTTTTCTGGCAATAAAGTTGAAGATGCTACTTTAGCTGTTTCCGCAACATACGGCAACATAAGTTTATCGTCAATATCCATTTTAGCGTCCATTACTTCTGAATTAGTTTATGTTTGCTTGCCTATGCAACAATCATGCATTCATAGAGAAATCTTCCATTAATGACAAATCGACCATTGATAAAGGTGATTAATGGACGATTTCACAAAATTAACAACAACTTGTTCATTAATAGAGGTCATTAATGGTCGATTTAATTTGAAATGGAGAATATTAAACAAACATGTTGATACGAGGTGGGCGGAAAATGTTCATTATAACCATCGTATTCACTACATCACGAAAACGAAAATTGCTCAGCGATTCCCACTTTTATTTACTTGACAGAACTTGAACATTGATCATTATGCAGCGAACACACGCGCTGATGCAGAAATTGCAACATTCGGGAACAACGAAAATTCAGATAAATGTAATCCCATCGCTCAACCGGAAAGATACGCATTATCATATCTTCCGCAACATTTTACTTCGACCGAGATTTTCCGGGAACTTATGTAATTCCAGAGCGCCATAAATATCCTCTTTCGCTTACCGTGTGAGATAACACCTTCTTCTAGAAGAGCCTGCCACATGCCGGCAGCCTGAGCCCTCGTGTGTATGCTCGGCGACAAATTCAGCAGCCAATCCACCAATTCGGTCCCAGGGGCACAGCGCCGTACTAGGCGCCCGGAGACTTTTCGATCTTTTAGGCACGTATTTTGAGCTGAAAAAAAGTGAGGATATAGTGGGAGAGCTAGTGACGCTCGTTTCATGAAGTGTTTGATGTGTAGTGACTATCTCTGTGTAAACCAAGCTATAGAGGTTTTTCCCCACAAAATAAAAGAACGGAAATGGCCTATACTAATTTTTATAAAATAGTTCGTTAATAAAACCCCAGCAAAATCGCTTTGTGGAATTTTTTAAACAAGCAATTGTGAAAAAAATTACAACTTTTTTGTTTTTTGGTAATATCTCAAAGATTATTCAATGAATCGTTTACAGTCGATGGAACTTTTGTAGAAATTTATAAAACCTACCAAATGGTTTTTCATACGCCCAGATTGGTGCATTCTTCACTGAGAAAATCCGGGAAAAACCTCGAAAAAGATTCATAATTTTTATAAATCTGAAGTTGGACATACAATATTGCAGAAACTGATAGATAATAACATGTAGTTCAACTATGCGCGAGATGGTTTCTGTCCGATATGTAGTTTTGGCACAATCGCGTTATAAACAATTTAAGGGCAACTTTTTCTAAATGTGCCGATTTGAGGGAAATCATCTTATTCAAATTCTGTAAAAGGCATATTAGACCACAAGCCCAGGCACAATTTCAGGGGGTGATTTTATACACCACAGGTCATATATAATGTTGAAGTACTGGTCGAGAAACGAACGTTAGGCACTATGCCGTCAATTTTCCGCGGTATAGGTGAGTGTACAGGCGAGTTGAAATGTAAAAAAGGGGGTACTTTTTGATTACTTTATACATGACCGCACTATTCTCGTCGAAGAGGCAATGAAAAAAGAATGCTCTAAAACCAAGTGCCATCAAAAAATAGCGGTACAGGGAGTCGGATTTTTTTTTTGAAATCGGCGATTTTTTCCCCCCTCCCCAGTTAATCGAATACTTGACGGCGTTGATTCAGTTAACTTTGCCTTTCCTTAAAAAACTATGATACATCTATGCCGTCAGAAAAGGGCGGTACATGGTTTCAGAAATCGCGAATCAAAACCCGATTTTTACCCCTTATGGGGATGGTCATTTAGAATTTGACGGCACCGATTTCTAGCTTTGAGTTAACATTTATTGAGTATTCTAAACATGGTGCCGTCAAAAAATTATGGTTCATGCAGAAATAAATAAAAAATTACTAAAATTTTAGAGCAAAAAATCAATGTTTTCTTATAAGTTTATTTATTTCAGGACGACATATGGATTTTTCTAAGCAGAAACTACTTATAATGGCTTTATAATTATGCCGTCAATAATTCATGGTACCCAATTGAAATACAGAATGAATATAAAAACGAAAAAATTAAAAATATTGAAAATTGCCTGCACATTTATAAGAGTTTATTTTTGAAATATTATTGTGGATAGCACTTCATTAAACATTAAAAAACATAGAAAAGTTGGTGCCGTCAATTTTCCCTTGTTATATTTTATGCATTTGACGTGAAATCTCTTGCTACTTTTGGCTTATTTCACCTACCATTTTGGTCATAATTTTGGTAAAAAATTACAAGACGACATTAACAATATAATATTGACCATATTGAACAGTAATTAAAAATTGTGGTGCCGTCAACATTAAACGGAAACTCTTCGTAATAAGAGAATTTCCAAATTTTAACGATAATCTTGGTAATATTCGTTTTCGGTCCAAAAATCGAATAGCTAACTTTCATGCACTGATATGTGATTTATCATCAAAAAAGTAGTATAAAATATATTTTAAAATAAGTGATTAAAGATTTGAATAACAATGTATAAATCATTAAAATTTTATGAAAGATTATAAACTAGATAACTATTATTAATTTTCATAAAAAAGGCATTAGTCTTTCATAAAGTTTTAAAAGCGTTAGTCAATCTTCATGGTATTTTTATTGAAATTCATAATAAATAGATTTAAAAAAATAGAACATGGAACATACTATAATATTCATTCTCGCTCTCTATATCTGATTCATTGTGACTCGAACAACCACTCTGTTGAAACCAAATGTCCCCAAAATTAATAGGAAGTAGCTGCATTGTCGGACTAATTTGATTTCGACATGAAAAACACATTTTTCAGCATATTGTACCATATACAATTGAAGGCATAGTAGGATATGTTATCTTTGAAGGATATAGCATTGAAACAGCTAAATTTTAGGTTGTATAAAATGACCACCCCCACAAGGGGTAAAAATCGGGTTTTGATTCGCGATTTCTGAAACCATGTACCACCCTTTTCTGACGGCATAGATGTATTATAGTTTTTTAAGGAAAGGCAAAGTTAACTGAATCAACGCCGTCAAGTATTCGATTAACTGGGGAGGGGGGTAAAATCGCCGATTTAAAAAAAAATTCCGACTCCCTGTACCGCTATTTTTTGACGGCACTGGGTTTTAGAGCATTCTTTTTTCATTGCTTCTTTGACCAGAATAGTGCCGTCATGTATAAAGTAATCAAAAAGTACCCCCTTTTTTACGACATTTTAACTCGCCTGTACACTCACCTGTACCGCGGAAAATTGACGGCATATAGTGCCCAACGTTTTTCTCGGCCAGTACTTCAACATTATATATGACTCGTGGTGTATAAAATCACCCCCTGAAAATGTGCCTGGGTTTGTGATCTACATGGAAGAAGAGATCAATATCTACAATTTGTATATTTTGGATTTTCACCTGAGAGGTGGGAAATGTGTTGAAAATGCAACTGAAAGTTAATCAAAACGCTTCAAAGTACGCCCGAAGTCATCCGAAGTCGCCCGAAGTCATCCGAAGTCACCCGAAGTCGAACTGAAGTAAATAAGATCGACTTCGGGTGCTCTTTGAAGCATTCAGAGTAACTTCCACCGACATTTTCGACACATTTCTCACCTCTCAGGTGAAAATCCAAAATATACAAATTGTATATATTGCTCTCTTCTTCCAAATGCCGTTTACAGAATTTGAATAAGATAATTTCCCTCAAATCGGCACATTTAAATAGATTTGCCATTAAATTGTTTATAACGCAATTGTGTAAAAACTACAAATCGGACAAAAACCATCTTCCGCCCAGTTGAACCACATGTTAATATCTATAAGTTTCCGCAATATTGTTTTGTCGATTGATAAAAATTATGAAATTTTTAAAAATGGTTTCTTTTTCGAGGTTTTCCCGGATTTTTTCAGTGAAAAATGCACCGATCTGGGCGTGTGGTAGGTTTTATAAATTTCGGCAAGAGTTCTATTCACTGTCAAACGATTCCTTGAATAATCTGTGAAATATTTCCAAAAAACCAAAAAAGTTGCAATTTTTTTCACTATTTCTTTTTTGAAAAATTCCACAAGGCGATTTTGCTGGGGCAAAAACCGGGATTTTCATTTACGAACTATCTCAAAAAAAGCAGCACAGGCCGTTTGCGTCTTTCATTTTGTGTGAAAAGAGCCTCTTATTTTTATTTACAGCTTGTCCTAATGTGTTAGTATCCAGGACGTCGATGAATTTACACAGGGGAGTATATCGGAAAAAGGCGTGAATGTCTTTTTTTGGGGTAACAAGTTGCGCCGAAGCTGATTTATTTGCTCTCTAAGTGGCGTATATCTGTTCCTGATAGTTCAGATGTTATGTCGTTTTTAAGTCGAGGCGTATATCTGAAATGAGTGAAATATTTCGAAGCGAACCGGCGAATATGAAATACGCACATATGCAATGACATGTATTTGAAAAAATATTTTAACAAAAACAGGCGAATAGGAAATACGCCTATTTGTTTACGAAGGGACCATGCTTCTATTCCTTAGCGTTATAGATATGATGCATATTCGCCCTATTCCGAAATTTGCAGGCTTCAACTTGCAGATTTTCAGTTCTCTGGTTAACTAGACAGACTCACGTCGGCTCATGAGAAAAACTCAAATTCTTCTGAATATGGATGTCTTAGTGGAGTGGAATGATGGTAAAAGAAATGTGGTGGTTTCCAGCGAACTTGTTTGTGTGAGAAAAGGTGGAATTATACAAAGTGGAGCGAAAGTAAAGATGCTATATATTGGTCGCTGGTATTATGGCAAAGTTATTGCTATCGAAGAACTTGGAGATTCTTCAGATTCTGAACTTTATCTGAACCTTTATCTTTCTTGATTGGTAAAAAAAATTATGATTTTAATAAACATGAAGAATTACAAATGGAAACTACTTCATCAGATATTACTGATATTAGAAAGGCTGGTAAGTTCCATTGTAAGTGTAATATTGAAATTAAATAACTAGGTGAATAATAATGTTTGAGATGTTGTTCCAATTTGTCATGAACCATATTCTGAATTGGATAACGTGCCTTTGAGCTCCTTGATAGACAAAAGTTATGATACTTATGATAATCATGATTACATACAAAAGGAAACTGCTACTTATGGAGCGGAAAATACTGGTGAGTCTCATAATATCAAAAAATATACATCACAGGCATGATGAGAAAATATTTTTAGTAGCGAAGACGTCAATATTCCTTGAAAATATCGGAGAAAATGAAACAGAAACGATAGGAAATATAGATTCTAGAAAAATAAGAGTTTTATCTGATATAAAATTAACAACTGCGTTTTCGAGTAATTTGTAAACCCGTATGAATTGATGAACTTGTCATAACCTCTCTCTCTCTTACAGATAATATATTGGATAATCAAACAAGCGGTACAACTTCTGAAATTATTTATAACAGTGATGACTCTGATAGAGATCCAAACTACATTGGAATCTGTGAAATCAAGCACTGTACCAAGAAAGGAAAAGCATTTTGCAGTTGCGATTTTTGGTTATGCCAAAAACACATTGAAGACAAAAATGAGATATGTACCATTCATCAGCGGGATGGCTCAGAATCAGATTCGGCGATTACGATTGAAAAACGTAATACTGAAGAAAACATAAAAAACAAAGATGTGAAGTTGGACCAGTTCTGCGAATATGATAAGTGCAGGAGAGAAGTTTTTTCATCATGTCATTTATGTTTCGCTTTATTGTGCTGGAATGAAGAAACAATGAACTGTAGGTTACATAATATTGATATCATTAAGAAGAATACAGTAGGAAATAATAAGACACAAGATATTGACCGATTATTTGAAGTTGAAGGAAGTGGAAGAGAATATGAGATATAGAAAAATATAAATCAACGCAAGATAACCAAACTAAGAAAGATTACTGGAAAATATTATATAATTCCGAATACTATGTATCTGATGCCCCCGAAAAGGGTTGGAGCATTATGTAAAGGCGACTATAGTCGAAAGTTTGGAAAAAAATGTCAAATATTCACAGAAGATCAGCGCCTCGAGATTTTGACAGATTTTTTTAATTTAGGAAACCTCACGTTAAAGAGAGAGTTCTTATGTAGACATATAGTCATTCAAAAACCAAAACAAATGAAGCAAGAATCTAGAAAAATAAAACCAATAAATTTTATCTTCCTTACTTTGGCGAAAGAGTACCTGTTTGTAAGGTTTTTCTCCTCAACACATTGGCCATCAGTGAAAAAACTATGAGAACTTCTTTGAAGAAACTACTACCTACTGGGGTTTTAGAAAAAGAAAAACAGAAGGAACGAGACGGAATCATTGATCAAAATATCGTTGATCATATTACGAAGTTTCCCAAAGTAGAATCACACTACTGTCGTAAGGATAGTAAAAGACAATATCTCAATTCACAGTTATCGATTCCCAAAATGTATTGTATGTATTTGGACGAAAACAAAAATAATGAAAAAGGGAGCGTCTTTTTATACAGGAAATTATTCAAATCCATGAATCTCTCTTTTCATCGTCCCAAAAAGGACCAATGCACATTTTGTATGACTTACAATAATGGTGATGACTTTACTAAATCATCACTAAGAGAAAAGTAGAATTAAGACCGAGAGTAAGGAAAGAGCAATGCGAGATACTAAGGTTGTTAGTGCTGTTTTTGATTTGGAGCAAGTCATTCAATTGCCGATATCAAATGAGAGTGCTGTATTTTATAAACAACGCCTTGTTTTCTTCAATTTCACAATCTATAATCTGTCTTCGAGAGACTGCCACTGTTACACTTGGTATGAAACCCAGAGTAAACGAGGTTCATCCGAAATATATATATATATATATATATATATATATATATATATATATATATATATATATATATATATATATATTCACAAACATTCAATGAAATGGACCTACTTTATTTCCGATAGTGACGACATTAAAAACTAGTGAACCTTAAATTGCATCTACTCAGAAATTGTTAAAATCCATATACGCCCCTTTGTAAATTTAACGACGAGGAGAATAGTATGTTCAGAAAACCATTATATAAAATGTCAAAGATTGTCAATATACGATTTTCCGAACTAAAGTAGATTTATATTGTATTTTGCTGATCTACAACCTAAATTGATAGAAAATTTGGGTTGAACTTTTTGAAATTAATCAAAATATCTCTCCAAATCCATTCGCACAGCAACTAACGTCGTTCATGAGTAATAGTTTCACCTTCAAGAAAAAATCTTCGTAAAAGTATATTTATAGATTTGATGTTGTCTTGGCACGTTTTCATAAGGAATATAATATACGATTTTTCGAACTGAAGTAGATATCATTCTATAGATGCACCTTGAAATTTTGTGTAATAGTATCTACTGGTTAGGTATACATGTCTGGCGACACCAGCTACTGCGCATAAGAGAAAGGTGTAAAAAAGTGTTTGATTAGGAGGCCAATAAACACTAATTGAAAGTTAAGGTAATAGACCGTCAGATAGTGACAGATTTAGGTGCCCCATTTTCACATACAAGCCTCGAATAGGGTTGAGAAGTACATCGATGTTGAGTAAAATGGAGGAAAATTTACGAGTGGCTCCTGGGGATAACATATAGAAAATTCCATTTTCCATATTTTAACGCGAGCCGTGTTCACCTAATCATTAATTAATAGAACCTGGCTTCAGAAGATCAAAGGCTTGAGTGTTGAAGGTGGCTAAAGGGTTAAAATGAGGCTGTAATCTTGTAAAGAAAAATCGAGATTTTAACAGGTTTTCCCACGCAAGCCCATCGAAACTATGAAAACCTACATCGTCATTACACCGAAAAATATAATGGCTTGAGTGGCGTGAATGGAAAAGTAGATTTTGTCGTCGGAAAATTTAATGGAAATTCTTTTTGATTTTTCCATGTGTTTTCCCCACGAGCCACTCGTATATTTCCCTTAATTTTACTCAACATCGACTTACTTTTCAACCCTATTCGAGGCTTGTATGTGAAAATGGGGCACCTAAATCTGTCACTATCTGACGGTCTATAAGTTTCATGGTATATTCAATTCCATGCTCTATTTAAGCTACATGAATAAAGTAACTTTATTATTAAAGAAATTAATTAAATAATAATCATTAATATATAAAATTTGATATGATTCAATGATAAAACCTGAGTAAAAGCAGCATTTTAATATTTTGACCTCCATAATATTCTAACCAACCTTGATCTAAAGTATTAGTATGAACTTGAACCCAAATAAACAGGATAAAAATGTCTAAATGTAGATACATAATATTGGTATATTTAATATGGAACCTAAAAACCTAACTAAAGTTAATTTTTTTAGCATTTTAGAATTGTATAATAAATTAAACTTTGATACCTCATATCCTACAAATATGGATCATCAACAAGAGAGAAGAAAATAATTCAACAAAAATTAAAAATAGGTATAAGTCTATCACATGTTTGAAGTTACGTCCATTGTCTTCAAAACCATAACTGATTCTGACACTCAATGCGTACCTATTCTGTTCTCGCGGTCTTCGATAATTGCAAGGGATCTAACTTGAACGTTCTTCGAGATAGGACCAGAGGAAAAAGTCCAGCGGTGTAAGATCTGGTGACGTAGCAGGCTATTAAACCTGCGTACTACTCGATGTAATTATGATGAAAATGCATAGTGTTCTATATGGTTAAACTCAGAAAGACAGCCTCTATCATTATTCACAAAAAAATATGTCATTTCATTGGATGTGGATTGGATGTGGATATTTGGGTATATTATGTTTTTTTTTCACATAAAAAGTTATAGGGCCGCGATTACCTGACTGAATCACCCGTTATAAGAATAATCTAGAAAGAACAATAAAGCCAAGTGCATTGGATGATATTGAAAAATTAGACAGTTCCATATCAATCTCTTAGCTACAACATGAGTGTTGATGAGTCACAGAGAGAAGAGTGCAGAGATGACAATAGACAATAGAAAATGAAAGAAAAACTATTACAGTTGTAGATTGAATTAAAAATCAAACTGAAAAATTTAATGAAACGCAGTGTTTCAGCTACGGAAAAAATATATTGGAATTATTTTACATCGCTGGCTTACCTATAAGGGAACTACTACAAAATTAAACTGTTTACCACTTGAAGGTTTTTTACACAACAGACCATTATATTTATCTTTCAGATAAAAAATGGTATTATATCGGTCTACCTTCAAGGTAGGATCAATTTCACCTTGAACACAATACAAAAATTAGTTTTATGTGGATGTGTCATATTTGGAAAAACTCAAATGTTCTAATTGTATTCTTATGTGCTGCCAAATAGTTTTCACAGGAAATTCTTTCCGAATTAACAGCAGCATAATATTTTTCACTTGTTCTCAAACAGCGCATCTGTTCGCATTGGGCTTCCGAGATACTACTTGGAGAAGAATAATATCGTCCCCGCATGTAATTTGTGAAAGTTTTTTATTTTTCTCTGTCATGATTAACTACTTTGAAGGTATGAGTCACAAGTTGTTCCAAAACTTTCAGATGTCACAAAAATTTGATAGAAAATTTCACACCTCGCTTTTTTAGCCAATTAAAATTTGGTTTTTGTTTAATTGCCATGGCAACCCAAAAAATTTCCGGAAATTTTTAACCTCCAGGTTACCCTGGGCGAAATGAATAAGTGGAAATTTTTCTGTCAAATATTTGACATGTGACAGTTGAAATCTTGCTTTTATGTAGGTAAGGTTTGAACGTAAGTGGGCCCGTATCAGGCCCCCACTGCGGACAATGGCCTATTGTGGCTCTTGCTTTTATGTAAGAATGGAATTTTATTTTTCATATGAAAGGAAATATTACATAATTACATATTTTAAGGACTCCTTGCATTTCAACAATGAATAGGTCCATCGATAAAAAAATTATATCAATCAAAAAATGTCTACCTATACTTGACTACATGAATTCAATATTTGAAACAATTTTATTCAACTTATTTTTTCTTGAAAACTTGGTTGAAATTTCCAGAAGCTTTCTTTGTACTACGCTGATTGATTTCTCATTTTTGTTTTCTTCCACATTGCATTTTTTATTCAAATAGGTAAGATGAGTATTTCGATTATGGGTGACTTCTTTTATCTTCACAAAGTTCTTCGCAATATACATAATCATTGTTTAAACAGAAGATAGTTAGTCAATGCCTATGGAAGAGGTATTGGACACAAACGCGAGTGTCATCTAGCGTGATTAGTAACAAACATGAATATTTGACGTAATTTTAATGCAGGTTTCTTCAAAAAACCCTGATTTTAATGCTTTTCCATTGTTTTAATCAAGTTACGACATGACTTGGAGGCCAGATCACTGAAGTTACGACATGACTTGGATGCGAGATCACTGTCGCCATCTACATGTCGCATCCATTTGAATTCAACATAAATCCCAATGGTTGGCTAACTATCTTACTTCTATATAAACAATGGCATAATAAATATTTTTGTTGTTTTTCCATTATTTATAATCTAATTATAAAGTATTCTACGCAATATTATTCTTCTGAAACCTTGAACTTCACAACAATACGAAATATTGAGCCTCTGGTTAGTGGTTGAGCTGTCAAAATGGATGCGTCTAAAAGCATGCAGCAGCTCCAGCTGCTTCTACGCTTCACGTGATAGAAGGCTGACAGGTCTTTCAGCTGCTACAGATAAATGAATCGCTTTATTTTCCGCTGGATTTATTTAAAGCGGTTCAGTGGTCTGTAAATTGGACCATCTAGTATACTTGTCAAGTGCTTTTATGCTTCATCCAGCAAAGCTCTTTCCGCTTTTCTCTGATAGACACCAACAAACATGAATCTTATGATTTTTTAAAGAAAATTCATGTTCTCGAAAAACTTCCGGCAATAATTCAAGCAATTCGAAGATTATAAGTGAATATTTTCCTAATAAACAAAATTTCGCACAATAGGAAAACAAACAATTCACACAAACAATTTTGAAAATGTCAGATAAACTTCAAAAAGTGAAGAAATGTCGCGTATCTAGCAAAACTTTATTTATAGTCTTTGTCAGTACTATGATATTTCTCAGAAAAAAAATACTTATTTCTTTATTCGTGCAATATTCAAATGAAATACACTCGTGCATAAAAACGACCAGATAATTTCACATTCAAGTGTGTATGTAATCTTATAAAAATTGTACCGGACTATTTTCACATTTTGTAAAAAAGCCCTCCTTCTTATTCGTGCTCCTTCGCCAAAATTTTAAAATTAACTTTAGATAACACGCTTTTTTGCAAAATTATCGGCAATTTTTATGTATTTGTGCAATTATAACCGTCAACCGAATATTTCTATTATGTCAAAATAAAAATTACTGAAATAAAGATGTCTACTCCTGATTTCATATAAAATAAGGGAATCCTGTAATTTAATAATAGAAAATTGTGAAGGATATTTTGAATGCGCATGCGTATATATCAAGTAATGATCTGTCCTTGGAGCAGCATGGAGTAAGTAACACAGGCATTTTTTTTTAAATTTCAGATCAATCTTTTTGGTGGTGATTTGTAAGTACTGAATTTGTTTGTTTTCAAGTGTAGTTTCTCGAAAGATTATTTAGATGATTTTGATAACGGATCTTTCCTTAGGATGGTCCTTATGGAGGTGGTAACCACCTCTATTCCCTCCTCCCCTTGGACGAGGGCCACACTATGTACGCCAGTAACCAGGCTGTGGCAGAACGTAGTGGAAGGAAAGCTGGACAAGTGCTCAAACTGGAAGCAAGGTCCAAAAACATACACACAGAGAGCAAGTCAGATTCTACAGGGAAACAGAAAAATGAATGTTTGTAATGTAAATTGGGTTGATCCGCAATAACTCATACTACTCACATAACAGCAATGTCCTCAAGGCCCATCCTATCCGCCCCATCGCGGCACTTGGAGCTTCCGTGATGGGTTCAGCGGGATTCGGTTGATCCGGCGAAATTGACCTTCTTGGTGGGGGCGATACTGGTTGCATTCCACTTTTGGCGTTCATTATTCCCGCTCCGAATCCTGGAAAAACAATACTTAGAAATATCCGATGAAGCATTATACTAATTATACGAAACTACTCTTGTATCCAAATATTTGTTTAAGGATAACAAAGTACATTTTTACCACAGGGAAAATTCCATGACTCCTTTGTCCAATAGTTTTCTTAACTTTTGGTACAATTATTGATTCCTGTCTATACCTCGTCTGAATGTTAGGTGAGATTTTTTACTCATTTTCGTTTCTAAATTGCCGAGATAATACTGCGTTTTCCGAAACATGTCGATTTCTTCAAAAATTGAAATACGCTGGACCGTTCAATTGAACTGAATTTCGAATACTTCGGATAGTGCCAGCTTGACTAGATGAACAAATCCCACTGGAACCATTTTTCACGGAAATGATCGGTAAACCAGGAAAACTTGAGAAAACTGGAAAAAATTGTAATTTGGAAAATACGAAATATCTCAAAACCGGTTGATATTTTAACATTTTATCCAAAATTCGCGTGAACCAGAGTTGACCAAGCAGCGGAGTATGTAATGGTTTGGCCGGGGAACAGATGGCTTCAGTGCTGTCTGTGTTGACCTACCCTTGCACTGATGAGAGGCAACAACTTCGAAACTAGTCTGCAGGTGGTCACCCTGTCCAAATCAAAACATAATTCTGCTGTTTGGTCACGGAGGGCACTTGCAACTGCGTCTTCTGATGCTTTGAGGAACGTTGCATAAGTATCCTTAGATTTAATTCAATAATATATAATAATAATAATAATAATAATAATAATAATAATAATAATAATAATAATAATAATAATAATAATAGCAGTCGATGCCGTAACACCAATGAAAAAAAAAAAAATAATAATAATAATAATAATAATAATAATAATAATAATAATAATAATAATAATAATAATAATAATAATAATAATAATAATAATAATAATAATAATAATAATAATAATAATAATAATAATAATAATAATAATAATAATAATAATAATAATAATAATAATAATATTTATTTGTTTCAAAATAGAATCATAGAATACAAGAATAATTATAATAGATAACAAATAAATAGCTGAAACCGCATGGATATGGTATCGGCTCGCGGCCGACCTACTTATATATTCAGAATTAGATGTTATTTTAATAACCTTAGTCATAGATATGACTATAGATAATAGTACAATTGTAAATATAATCATGAACATAAAAAAATATAAAAAAGGAAAAATTCAATTAAATCTTTTTATAGGACATACACATTTACTTGAATATTCAGATGTAGATGTTATTTTTATATCCTTATACATAGATATGACTTTTATAGATAACAATATAATTATAAATATAAACATAAACAAGGCAAATTCAATTATAGATTTCTAGAAGGTGGTGTATATCTGTTCTTGACTTTTGGTTCATATTCTTTTTTATTTTTGAGTTGAACATCTTTTGGGAGTTTATCGACTTGATATCAGATGGCAAAATGTTATAGAGTTTTGGACCCATGTAAACGAAGCTTCTTTGAATTAGAGTTTTGTTGACTGCGGGTAATGTTATTGAAAAACGTTTGTATCTTGTATTATATATATGTTCTATTTTTTGGTTCTTATTTCGATATTGCTGTGATAATATTGTTTTATAATAAAGGACCCCGCAAACTCCTTATGGAATTTGGGTCCAGGTGGATTTTTTTGAATTTTTGGTATGATGTAGTCCATATAATTCTTAACCAATGTTACCATTGCGCCAACCCAAAAAAATTAGCAGTTTTGCTGCTAAGGGGCGTTGAAATCACCCCTTGCGCAGATTAGACTATTTATTTTTGAGCCCGGTAACAATATTTTCATTTGTTTCATTATTGCTAATGTTGCACAATATTTTGCTGTTTTATGAAAAAAATTCTTACCCCCTCCCCCTTTTCCCTCAACTCCTATTACGGAACGCAAAAAAAATATTTCTCGAGTGCCTTCAAATGTATCGTCGAATGTTTAAATATGCCTGAATAAGAGAAATAGCAGTTTTTTATGATTATCCCCCACCCCCCAAATGACACAAAACGAAAAAAGTTCGGTAGATTTTTCTGAATTTTTGATATGATGCAGTTCAAGTTATTTTGAATAGAAATAAATCGGGTGACAAACTTCAAAAATGAATAGTTTTGATGCTAGGGGGCGTTGAAATCATACCTTGCTCAGAATGGACTATTCATTATTATAGGCGGAAATAATATCTCTACGTATTTTTGTTTTATTTTATGCCGAACAATTGTGTAAATTTTCATAAATTGAAAATCTAAAACCTCCCCCTTACCCCCAACCCCTATTTCAAAACAGGAAAAAAAAATAATTCAGGCACCACCTCAAATTCAAATTGTGGATGTCTAATTTTTATTTATTTTCAAGATATTCGCCCAATTGATTGATATTCAAAAATCATGAACTACGCCCTACTAAGAAGTCAGCAAACTCCATCAATATTTTTCTGAAGGGAGGGAAAGGTGATATTAAACAACTGTACGATTTCCTCAATTTGAGCTGATTATTTATTTTGATAAAGCATTTACAAGTAGTCGGGAATACATTTTTTCGTGTTTTAAATTAAGGGTAGGGGGTAAGGGGGAGGTTTTAGATTTTCATTTCATGAAAAATTACAGAATTGATCAGCATAATCTAAACTAAAATACGTAGAGCTATTATTTCCGCCTATAATAATGAATAGTCCATTCTGAGCAAGGTATGATTTCAACGCCCCCTAGCATCAAAACTATTCATTTTTGAAGTTTGTCACCCAATTTATTTCTATTCAAAATAACTTGAACTGCATCATATCAAAAATTCAGAAAAATCCACCGAAATTTTTTCGTTTTGTGTCATTTGGGGAGTGGGGGGATAATCATAAAAAACTGCTATTTCCCTTATTTAGGCATATTTAAACATTCGACGATACATTTGAAGGCACTCGAGAAATATTTTTTTTGCGTTCCGTAATAGGAGTTGGGGGAAAAAGGGGAGGGGGTAAGATTTTTTTTATAAAACAGTACAATATTGTGCAACATTAGCAACAATGAAACAAGTGAAAAGATTGTTCTCGGATTCAAAAATAAATAGTCTAATCTGCGCAAGGGGTGATTTCAACGCCCCCTAGCAGCAAAACTGTTCATTTTTTGGGTTGGCGCAATGGTAACATTGGTTGAGAATTACATGGACTACATCATACCAAAAATTCAAAAAAATCCACCGGGACCCAAATTCCATAAGGAGTTTGCGGGGTCCTTTGCCTTAAGTCATGCATGCCACTCAAATTATATAGTGCCTCGGTAAGGTTTGTCGAACATAATTTTGAGAATCCACTTCTGAGTAACTTCAATTTTATTCCGTAGATAATTTGATAAACTACCCCAGGCAATAATTCCATAATTCAAATGAGGCTGTACCAATGCATAATACAGACACTTTAGTTGTTTAATGTTACAAAAAGTTTTGCATAATTTGAATTTTGGGATTAGGCATCTTAGTTTTCTGTTAATATTGTTTGGATTTCCCACCTCAAGTGGCAGTCCAAATAAATTCCAAGATATTTTATATCTTTTCTTGATTGTATTTTCATTGAGGAGTTCACAGTAGCAATTTCTAATGGACTATATAATACCCGCCGTTGTCTTAGCCAGGGGAGTAGTTGGTTTCTGACAGGTAATCAGCCTACATAGTAGGTGTATATGGAAGTGAAGGGTTCATCATCGGTCGACAACGACTGTTCGTTAGTATAATTGTTCTTGAAAAGATTTACAAAAAGTATATTGAAAGTTTCTTCATATATTGAAAAAAAATTGAGATTCCTAAATTTTGTATTGTTTATTCCCCATTTCTCTTCCTCCAAATTCGTCCGGGCTCTCGGCACCCGGATTTTTGATTATTACCTTCTCATTCACCCCCCACCTCCGACGCTCCCAAATTTTTCTTTTGATTATTTACTCTTCATTTTTCTTCTCCATTCCCCCCTCCACATCCCCCCCAAAATTTTACGGGCGCATCGCATCCGGATTTTTATTTTTATTTAAAAATTATGGACTTAAAAACTCCAAAAACTCGAAAACTAAGCAGGATATCTAAAAAATGTATATGAACAGCTTTATTGTCCTCGAACAGGTTTACAAAAAGTTCCCATGAAGTACTTCGATATCTTGAAAATTAAAGTTGGATTTTTGTTTCAAGTATCGCAGTAGTGTCTGTAGTATTCATATCATAGGTGCCCAATTATAATTTCAAACGGATTCATTAACTGCAATTGAGTTATTAGCAGGGGGGACAGTAACAAACTATTCAGATTTTACAATATAGGTTACTGTCTTTTAAGAAGTTAAGCACTTTTTGTAGGTCACTGTTGAGTATAGTTTTTATTTTGTCATCTAGGTTTTTCGATCTTCTTTCTTCGTAGTATAAAGGGCATTCTATCAAGAGATGTTGGACTGTAATTTGAGTAGCACCTATGTCACAGATGGGGGAGGGATCTTTCTGTAAAATATGTTGATGAGTTAGGAGCGTATATCATACACGGAGGCGGTTGATTATAACTTGGTCTCTTCTTCTCGTCGGGAGGGATAAATTTTCATTAACATGTTCTTTGATTTCTTTGAGTTTGCTTGCTGATTCAGATCAAATTGATTGACAGGTGTTAGTAACGAAGCTTCGAATTGATGATTTGTGATCTGAAGATGGAAACTTATTTAGAGAAAGTATGTTCTCATCAGAAACTGCTTTATAGCGAGCGTTTTTCGTTGCCCTTGATCCCGATGTGAGAGGGTACCCAGAGGAATTTGAAGTTCTTCTCTTCAATTTGTAATTGCAAAAGTAATTCTTTAATTGACAAAAGAATTGGGTGAGACGTATATAACTGTTTTAGTCCATAGATTGCACTCAGAGAGTCTGTGATGATAATGAAGTTATTTCTGGGATCTTCTTTGCACATCTTGAGTGATTCCAATATGGCAGTCAATTCACCTGTGAAGATACTGCAATTTTGTGGAAGGCATATAGAAAAACTGTGATCGCTGCATATATAAGCTGCAGCATGTCCTAGTGAGGTCTTAGAGGCGTCGGTGAAGACTTGGTGGAAATGACGGTATTTGGAGAGGGTTTCTTCGAAAGCGGTTTGAATGATATGAGGATTTGTGGAGTTTTTTGGGTAAATAGTTAGACAACTATCGACTGTTGATATTTTGATATTTGACTGGGGATTGAATGACTGAAACGTTCAACGTCATAGCCACTGCGTCTTCTTCGTTCCCGGAATGGAATACGTTTGATTAGCTTACTGCCGTAGAAATCTTGACGTACTGCGCTTGTTTTAAAAATGGTCAAGAAAATTGAATTACTTCTGTTTGATGAAACTCTGGCTGCATAATCAAGTTCCAGCAGTTCAGTGGAGGTTCACTAGAAGCAACTTGCAGGCTAGTAACAGGGGTCGTTCGGAAGGCGCCAAGGACTAGTCTCAGGGCTGAGCTTTGAATAGGGTCTAGTTTTTTCAATAAAGTTTTACTTGCGGTGTTGTAACATATTGAGCCGTAATCCAGTTTACTTCTTATTAGGGTTCTATAGAGGTTCAGGATATTTGATGTATCGGCTCCCCATCTGATGTTAGATAACATTTTAAAAATATTCATTCTCTGTTGACACGACCGATGTAGGTTTTCTATGTGAGGTTTCCATTTTAAGGCGTAGTCAAAGGTCAGACCAAGAGAGTTTATTTCATCAACTTTTTTCAGGGGAGAGCCGCTAAGTGTTAGATTGATTTTTTCTATATTTTTTCGTTTACTGAATACCATGAAGTGCGTCTTTTCAGTTGAGAAGATTAATCCTGTTTTAAGAGACCAATTTTATATTTCGTGGATGAAGTTTTGCAGTATTTGACTGGCTGAGAAATAGTCTTTGCTTTTTATGTATATGACTAAATCGTCGGCATATAGGTTGGCTTTGACGGGTGACCTCATATTGCTCAGTATGTTGTTTATAGCTATTAGGAATAGGGTTGGGCTTAAAATAGATCCTTGGGGTGTACCATTTAGGAGTGATCTAGGAGCGGAAGTGAAGCCATTTACTCTAACTTGTATGGATCGGTTGCTTAAAAGAATGCTTAAAAGAATGTTCCAGTCTTGGAGCGTTTTCAGGATATGGTATCTCCATGTGTTATCGAAAGCTTTATTAATTTCAAAGAAAACTGCGAAGGCTTCATGTACCTCTGATTCGAGTACTACTAAGTTATCTGTGGTGGATCTGGCTTTCCGAAAACCACTTTGGAATGGTGATAGGTATTTTTCTTTCTCTAAGTACCAAGTTAGTCTGTGATTCAAGATTTTCTCAAACAATTTGCACATGCTGCATGTTCATGAGATTGGACGGTATGAGGAGGGGTTATCTTTTGGTTTTTTCGGCTTCAGGACAATTATTGCTTTAAACCAAAGTTCAGGGAATTTATGATTTAAGTATATATTGTTGAATAAATCTAATAAAATGAGTTTAGCACTGCATGGGAGTTTTTTCAGGAAAATGGGGAGTATATCATCAGGCCCTGGGTCGGAGGTTTTTAGTTGAGCTAGGCAGTCATCCAATTCTTGCATTGTTATAGGGTCGTTTACATGACAGTCTGAATTCTGTATGGTGATACCTAGGGTTTCTGTGGATTTCTTGTATTCAACAAAGGCGGGGTTTAGATTTTGGTCGCTGGAATTAGATTGGTATGTGTCTGCGAGAGCTTCGGCGATTTCTACCTTGTTTGAGACGAGTTTATTGTTGTATGAAAGAGTATTTATATTGGGAAGAGTATGTGAGCCTTTTAGTTTACGTATTTTATTCCAAATGGTCTCAGTTGGAGTGGACTCGTTTATGGAGGATATGTATTCGATCCAAGAGTTCTTTTTACTTTTTTCATGAGATAGCGGGTTCTAGCACGAAGTTTTTTTAACTTTAGCAAGTTTTCTTCCGTTTTGTGTCTTTTGAGGGTATTGAGTGCATGATTACTTGCAGACCTTGCTAGAGCGATTTCATTATTCCACCAGGGTACTGGATGGCGAGAGCAAGTTTTGGTTTTTCCGATGGCTGACGAAGCCGCGGTTAAAATAATATTGTTGAAGGATGTGACAGTTTCGTTGACATTATTGCTTTGGGCAACGTTCGGGATATTATTTTCAACTATGTGTTGGTTTCTGGCCCAATTTGCGTTTCTTATTTTCCAAGTTTGATAGATTGGTGATTCCGGAGATTCATTTTTGAGTATAGAAATGGAGATTGGGAAGTGATTGCTGTCGTATAGGTCATTTAGTGTTTTCCAGTCAAGGATAGGTGCCAGTGAAGGGCTGCAAAAAGAGAGATCGATAGCGGAAAAGGTACCGTTGTATGAATTGAATCTAGTGGGTTCTCCAGTGTTCATAAGAATTAGGTTCGTGTTATTAATGATATTTTGTAGGAGGTTACCATGTTTTTCAGTTCTCGCGCTACCCCAGGTCACATTATAGCAATTCATGTTATTGGAGTCCAATTATAGTTTTGAACGCATAGAAGTCGTATTATTGAAGAAATCCCTACAATTTCTAGGCCCGTCAACTTCCTAGGTTTTCGCGAAGAGTTCACGAGAAGCGCGATTCTAAGCGCTACGCGTGAGAGTCCCCCAGTTGAGTCGTAGTATTTAAATCCCTACAACTTCCGAACTCCTCAACTTCTAAGCCACTCAACTTCTGAGCTTCTCAACTTCTGAGCTCTCTCTTATTATTATTAATAAAGTACTCACTATCATATGACATAGTTTTGTTCAAAAAGTGTAAAGATTCTAAGCACTTCTGCAGTGAACAGCTGCCATTTGGGCTTACTGATACATATAGGGCATTTTCATACCAATCCATTTCAAGCAGTTTGATTTCTTTTCAATTTTAAAACACTTTAAAGGCCATTGACCTAACTTTAATCCTAATTTTTTCTCTTTGACGGTCTCTGTAGAAACGGCATTTGTCATAAGGATGGCAGAGTTAGAGTACCAGGAACAAACAAAAGAAAATAAAACTTTATTTCGATAATTTGGCATACAAATTTTATTCAAGAATTAGCATAAATCACGTTTACTTTTTTTAACCAGAATTATCTTTTGTTATCGCGGTATACTTGAGAAAGCAAAAAATGTCACGTCAAGATGAGGCAGTTCTTGCTTCTTAATGAATAGATATTGAAGATAGGTTAGGGAATGCTTGAGTGATTGAATTTTCTTTCGAATGGTGTCAAAAAATAGTTCCATTTCAAAAAATGTAATTTTCGACAATTTTTTAATGATGACTTTCGGTTCATTGGTCCACAAAGGATCACGCACACATCTTATGGTAAAAAGTGATTGGATTTTTGAAATGTTTTAGCTGGAGCCAATCTGAGTAAAAGTCTCCATTGGCCCAACTCGATCGTATGACTAGATTCGACGCCAGAGGGCGCCAAATCACTAATTATGTGATTTTTTAAGAAATTCAGCTGAATAAAAAATATCAACATCAACACTTATATTCAATATTCTGTGCGAATATTTTTTTGATTCAGATTTGCAAGAACACAAATGAGTTTTCGAAATAATGCAGCTTTCGTTATTCCAAGAATACGAAGAAGAAAACGAAATTTCTTGGACAGAGAAATCGTAATTTCTTGAAAAGAGCAAATGTAATTTCTTGGACAGAGAACACGTAATTTCTTCAACGGAGAAAACGAAATTCCGTTGATAAAGATAAAATGATTTCGTGGATAGAAAAATAGTTATTTTTGTATCTAGTGCGCGAAATGCTACTTTGGTGATCGAGAACTGATTTTTTTTAACGAGGCGCAGCCGGGTTAAAAAAAATAGTCGAGATTACCAAAGTATTTCGCGCATGAGATGCACACAAAATTTTTTCTACAAACGTCAAAAATATTGTTTTAAAATAAGTAATAACTATGAAAAATAGTATTGAACTGGCTTAAATAATTTTTCCAAATCAAGTAATTACTGTAACTATGGAAATAAAATGGCATTTGTTGACAATTATTTCAAAGTGACAGTTCTTTATAATTATTTTGGAGTGACTTTTTATTCGCGTCAATTTCGTGCGTGATATATATTATTGTAAAAGAATGGAAATTTCGAGCGACGATGAACTAAGCAGTACCCCACCTAACTTGATAGATGCGGCCAATTCCGTAATTTCCAACCTTTTACCGGAGAAATCGAGACGGCAGTATGAAAATGCATATCAGCAATTTAAAGAGTGGTGTGAAGCAAATAAAGCCAGAAAAATATCTCTCACAATTTGAAAGCCTTAATTATTGTTCTACAATAATAAATAAACGATTTCTTGTTTTTTGCTTGATTGAGGAGTTGAGGACCATATAGGCTAGAATATGAAAATCCCATATAGTTTACATGCAGTGTGCGAAATATATTTCGCACATTACTTCGCGCACGGTGTCATGGTAACGAATGAAAATGAAAAAAGGTGCCACTTCGCATACTGTTGTCAATGCGCGAACCTTGTCATTTTTTGACGTTTGTAGAAAAATGTAATTTCTTGAATAGAGTAAACGTATTTCTTGGATACAGGAAACGTAAGTTCTTGGACGGAGAAAAAGTAATTTCTTGGGTAGAATAAACAAATTGCTTGGTTAAGCATTGCTGATTTTTTGTTTCAAAGTAAATATTTTGGAAGTAAATTGAAGTAAACCTCACTGAAAAAATAGATTTCTTCTAATAAACATACATTTTATAGATTATGTATAACAGAATAATTTCCTTAGGATAAAGCAGCCTGCTTTTGTAACAAACTTTTTTTTGAGTGTGTACGTAAATCACCCTATTTATTTCGTCAATGTCATAATAAGCATTACAAATGAGTGTTTGTTTTTGACTGAATTATTTCCCACTGATTGATTCGTTATCATCATGATAAGACTAATCACCTGAATTCTCAAGCATATCCTTAATCGTCGTATATGCTTGTTAAAACCGATAGGCGAATCAGTCCAATGACTCAGCATATTATTTGAATAACTTTACCGTACCAGTGATATTTCAAAACTGTTTACACTTATTGCTTTTTATGGCGATAATTCGGATAACTATCGGTAACAATAAATAGTCATTGGTCAAAACCAAACATAAAGTACCTCCATTCTCAATTATGTCCGTTGTCAACATATCCATTAGGGATTAGTTAACCTAATAAAAAGTCTTTCACTATGAAAGCGTTCCTATAGAAACAATAAACTTAAATTATGTGGTAGTAGACTAGAACTAAAATATAATTTGCTCAGAGAATGGAAATCGACTGGAAAGGGATGCATCAGTGTGGTATACTGATGGATCCAAGATGGTAACACCCCAGGAATCTTACAAGCAGTAGTATATGCTATAAACATGAGTCAATTTAAGAATAGCATCGGCAACGAAAATTGGGTTCCCGTCTTGAATAAAACTAATTTCAATCTTGAATTTCAGGTATTTTTGTCAACCTTCTCTAACTACTTTGAAAAGTTTTTCTAAATTTACCTACTCGTCCAAGAAATCAAAATGAAAAGAAATGGATTCACACATGGAATAAAACAATCTTGTCAAAATTTAAAAGGCCTTATCAATTTACAAAAAAATACTCCTGAATCGAAATACATCTATCTAAGTCAGAAAAAAGACCCAATATAATTTGAATACTAAAACAAAAAAGGAATATTATCAAAACAAAATAAAGAATTCAGACAATCCTTCAATATCCGCGTGGCAAGTAGTGTCAGAGCTTTCTAATAAATGGAATGCTATGAAATCCAATACAACAATAGATCGTAATAACACCATTGCCAACAATCCAAGAGACGTAGCCATTCTTTCAATAAATTCTACGCAGATGTTCCTAAAAAGATATTGAGCGATCTAGTCTCCTGTGAGAAGGACTTCAGTCTTTTTCTGCGTGACGTAACAAGTAGCAGACTATATTTTCTCCACGACCAAAGATAGGAAACGTGACAGTAATAAATTTGACACTTACTCAAATTTTGCCACTACGATGACAATCAACTGCGTCAAGGCTAATATTATTACTGCTAAACAGTGTGAGAATATTATTCTATCACAAGAGAGAGAATTCCAGCATTCTGTAATCAAATGTGATTTCAGAATTGGCAAATTCTGTGATGGATGATTGTGGTGAAAACATTTTCTAGACCCCATTATCTGAAAATGTTAAATGTTAATACTTCAACCAAAGAAGGTGAAAGAATAACTGATGATTCTGTTTCTTGTAACTCTGAAGTTGGTAAGATTTACTTTTTTAACTCTGATGTTGGCGAGTTAATTAAATTTGAGTTATTTTCTGTTAGGTACTGTTTATGAAGAGATTAATACTATTGGTTATGTAAAGAAAGATAGCCCATATCACACCAAACCCATGGATGAAACTGTTGACTGTTGTCTTTCTGAATATGGTAATAATTGTGCAGAGTTACTAGATAGCTGATCCCTGACGCTGAGTGAAGTACACAACAAAGAAAATAAAAAAATCCCCAATGTGCTTCTCAAATTTGGAAATAAAACTAGGACTAGGATTACATTTTCCAAACTCATAATCAAACAGAAGGCCTAAATGATAAATAACAGCAGCCGTGAAAGCTGTGTTGGATAATGAGGATGATGTTGCAGCTAAATGTGAAATAGAAAATGTAGATTTCACATGTTTCTCATGTGGACTTGTTATTAACCCAGGAATCCCTTTCTTGTCAACGTCTCCCGACAGAGTTATTTTTGATATCAGTACCAATATCTGCCATTTGTTGGAAATGAAAACATTTGTATCTATAGGATTGAAAGAAAAAACATACACTGTGAAACAATGTGTGGAACAGTGGTATTTCTTGACAACAGTAAGGGAGTGTTAGCTTTAAAAAAACATCAATTATTTTCAAATTCTAGGGCAATTAGCTCTAATGGGATAACAATGTTGTGGACTGGGTTTGGATCCTGTAGCAGTATTAACAAAAGTCTATTTTGAAGATTTCAAATCCATTCATGAGCTTTATACAGTCAGCGTCAGGTATTCATGATTCAACAGACATCGTTAGGAGTTTTCATTCAATCAATTCCAACTCTTCAAATGACGTAGTGTTACAGGTTTTTCCGGGTTTTCTAAAGCTGTAAAAGCGAATTCGCCACCAAATCAATTTAAGCAACTCCGGAGCTCCGATACACTTTTTTCCATTATTTCTTTGTTATTGCTGTATTCAATACTTTAATAAAAGTCCTTTTTTTCACTTTAGTCCCATATACTGACTTTTTTTAACTCCCTTAATTGAATGGGAATACAATTTTTTTCCAGATTTCAATATTTTTCTACTTCATACATCATGTAATCTATGAGTGGAAAGTTTTTTCATCTACGCAGTAAAATTGTAATCGTTAGTTCAAACTGACAAATATACCTAAAATTAGGATTATACTGGCTGCTAGTTTAGACTTACAATTTCACATAATTGTCAGTTCGAACTGACAATTAAACCTGAAGGCAAGTTTTGACTAACAGATATGTATAATTGTTAGTTTGAACTGACAATTATGCCTAGATGTTAGTGACCATTGTGTATAATTGTTAGTTCAAACTGACAATCAAGTATAAATGTATGTGTACACTGACAATTGCACCCAATTGTCAGTTCAAACTAACAATTAAACATCATTGTCAGTTAAAATTTACGTTTCGGTATAATTGTCAGTTTGAAGTAACAATTATAATTTCAATTGCGTCATGTCGTCTCAGCGCTTTAGTAAATAATAACAAGACTAATGTTTAATAGTCACAAGAAAGGACCACCCCGGTGAACATTCAACTTTACAATTATAAGTCATATAATGGTTTTCATCAGATGTCTCATGCGTTATGTTGAATGAACTTAACCGATAGGTACTTCAAAAATCGGTCATACTCATGACTATATGATATAACAAAATTAAACCATTTCACGTCGAACGTTCGCTTTAACACATTTCAATTATGTTGCATTTTTGATCAAATTAAACGATCAATACTGCATAATCACGAATGTATCATTTGAATGATGATAACTTTGAAGATTGCGTATAAACATATTTTTTATGTACTTTTTCAAATATTGTCTCTTCAATAATTTGCAGACATCAAGATAGATATGAAAATATCTAACTTTTTTAAATATAATCGTATATACATCTTCGTCAATATAATCAATAGTAAGACCAAATAACTACGTATTATTGCATATTTTGCCAGACGTAATTTATGTGCCCCAAAAAAACTATATACTTATTGATTGATATAATCAATAAAAATTATTATATCATTAGTACATATTATCTTGAGTGACAATAATTTTGAAAACCGAAAATAGACGTATTATTTATGTGTTTCCAAGAATCGTCTCTACATAGTTTTCCTGGCATCAGGCGAAATATGAATATTTTACATATTTCCTAATATAGTAATGAAAATATTATATTGTATTCGATCCATTCAACGACCGAATTACTATGTATTTTTGCATCCTTCACCTGACGTAAGTTGAATGACTAAAGAATTATATTCATTTATTGATCAAAATAATCGATATAAACTATTCCATCGTGGATCTCCTGGGTGATAATAATTTTAAAAATCGAATGTAAACATATTATTTATATATGTTAGAGCTTGTGGATTTTCTTAAGGGCTATGACTCATACCGTCGCAGAGTGATGGTAATTTTGAAAATCGGATATAAACATATTATTGATATGTTTCCAAACATTGTCTAACATTGTCTCTCCAAATTTTTCCTGGCATCAGGCAAAATATGAATATTTTACATATTTCGTAATATGATAATGAAAATATATTTGAAACGATCCATTTTATGAACAAATAACTATGTAACTTTGGGTACTTTTTTGCATACTTTGCCTGACGTGAGTTGAATATCTAAAGAAAAATGTTCATTTATTGATCAAAATAATCAATATAAACTATTAAATCGTTTATCCTGGGTGATGATCATTTTGAAAATAAAATGTAAACGTATCATTTATATATGCTTACAAAAATTGTCCCTTCAAAGTTTTCTTGGTATCAGACCAAATGTGCATATTTTTCATTCCTCATAATATAGTTATGAAAATGATTCATTCAAATTGATACATTTTACGATCAAATAATTATGTATTTTTGCATACTTTGCCTGACGTAAGTTAAATACCTTAAAAAATATGTTCAGATATTAATCAATATAATCAATATGAAGTGTTCTACCCAACGATAGGAGTCGCTGCTATTGAAGTTACGAAGCATCATCTCAAACTCAGTAACAGTATAAGAATACTATCAAAAGCTTTTGTGAATTGTCCATTAGTTATTGGACCTCTTGGGTTACCATGATAACATGCACAAAAGGCCTAATAGGCAGCTTAGCTTACAATATACCATGATAACCATTTTCAATCGTTGGACATTGTGCATAATGCGTCATTTTGATAATGAAAATATGATCAATGAAGTATGACGTCGATTCAACGCTGAAACTTAGAACATATCGCCTCAGAAAGGACCGTAGTCTTGGGAACATGACTTTTTAATCACTTACTTGATATATATTATGATATGTTCTTTGGAAATTGTGCATAATATGTCATTTTGATGATGAAAATGAGATCAATGAAATATGACGTTGATACAACGCTGAAACTTGGGACTTATCGCCTCAGAAAAGACCGTCGTATTGGAAACATAAGTTTTGAATCAGTTACTTGACATATGTTATAATATGCTATTTGGACAATGAGCATGATACGTCATTTGGATAATGAAAATATGATCATTGAAGTATGACGTTGATACAACGCTGAAAATTGGGACTTATCGCCTCAGAAAATACGTTTAATGGATACATATTGATGATGTAGACCATCATTCATAAGACGTTAAGTTTATATTCCACATATGTAACAATTTAAAAAATGTACACCGGGGCACACAACTTATGGGAAGAAGTCTTTAGGTGAAAATGGCTGGATTTTCGATATGTTGTAGATGCAGCAGAAATGAAATCTTCGGAAAAATGGATGATCATAAATACCATCATAAATACTTAATGAATAGAATTTAAGCAAAACTATTTGTGTCATGAACAAATTATGAACATTATTCGTTCCTCTAGGTTCTAGAATCAAGGGCTAGTTCAATAACTCCGTTCCTATGATTGAATTCTCCTTGAACATCTTCAGAACATCAGATTTATTTCTTTGAGTGACTGACTAAATATATTCATATTTTATAGCTTGCTATATCCAACAAAAATAATTATTTGGCACTCTCTATCTCCGAACCTTTTAAGATATCACGACGTGTTAAAAGATGTCTTCAGCTCTGTAGCGGACGAAGTTATGATTAAATCCTCGAGAGGAGTAATTACTTATTCAAATTGAATGGAGCCTTCCTTGTGTGAAACACTATGTATTTTCATTTTCATTTTGTTTCGAAGAATTATTCACGATCTCAGTAACGATCAGTTGAACAACAGTTGACTATCGATTACAAATAATATGCGATTATATTTCACTTATATGAATTTACTTAAAAATTATAAAATTCGTGATTTGGAGAAATTACATGAATATACAGTGCGACGCTAAATTATGGAACAAATTAATTATTTCTGAATATAAAGATATTTCGGAAAAATCCTCGGAAAGGTCGATTTTCTTTTCCGATTGGCCAATTTTTGAACTCCACCCAAAATATATAGGGTTATCCGCAATTAAGTAAAAATTACTTTGATGATATTTTTAAATTGGACACCCAGTATATTTTTCCATATTTTTCCTCAAATGCGGATAACCCTATATATTTTGGGTGAGGTTCAAAAATTGGCCCATCGGAAAAGAAAATCGACCTGTATTTTTCCGATATATCTTTATGTTCAGAAATAATGAATTTGTTCCATAATTTAGCGTCGCACTGGATAATAAAGACCCTTCCTCATACCAAACATTAGATTCATTATAGTTTGGTAAATCCACAAAGCATTCTGATTGATCCTCAATGATAAAATCAATCTACTTATACCCTCATTCCCTGAAGAATTTAGTATATTGTTATCAACCCTGAAAAACAGCGCTTTTTATTCTGTATTATTAAAAAACATTTCTCGCCAATTCTACGAATACTCAGTCGCACACATTATTGAATATAAATGAGAAGTTGACATTTTTTTATTAGACTCAAATATCACAAAATTCCTGATTTGGTGCCCCCTAGCGCCGAATCTAGTCATACGATCGAATTGAGCCAATGGAGACTTGCACTCATGATGGCTCCAGCTACAACATATAAAAAATCCAGCCATTTTCACCTAAATACTTTTTCCCATAAGATGTGTGCGTGATTCTTTCTTCTAATAATGTTAGAGTTCCACAATGAGAAAATTTCTGCAGAAAAAGCAATTTATCACACTCACTTTTCAAGCAGTCTTCATCAAATATTCATCGAGGAAATTCGTACTGGAGTTAATTACTTTCTGCGGCTAATTCGAGGTTGAAAAAGCCGTATTGATAAAAAAGAAAAAGAATTCGTGTATAAATATTTCATGAACTCGGCCATGCGGCTAAACAAATAAAGGAAATATCGCCCCAGAACACAACAGGTCGCATTACAACGGACTGCGATGGAGTTGTGTAGACAAAATATTATACCAAGTAGAAATGAACTCCTCGGGGCTTTATTTGAAGTTTGTTTGTGCCCGACTAACTTCGTTGCTCTCAGTAATGTACCTCTCGGAGAGGAAAACTACCTGATGTCCCCTGAATACTGGGGAATAATCTACGCTTGTCACCGAAAACCAGAGGCGTCCTTTGGGGAACAGGGAAATTCCCTCCCAAGGAGAAAGGGGTCAAAAATAACGGTCAAATTTGGTCATGAATTTTGTTTTTACCAGAAACTGTATGAGTGAATTCGGTCCCAACGCAAAGTATTTTAAGGGAGGTGAAATAAAACTGTAATATTGGAAAATTATATAAAATAATGCAAACGTACCTATGTACAAACGTACCGCTACTTGATTCTGAAATCACCTTTGCATGATAAAAAAACAGTTGCTCGATAAAACACACACTTACATTTTATGGGGAATAATTTTTTAGTCTGATCTAACTAGAACGAACTAACCTTACATAGACATTTGAGGGCGTGCACAATTATTTTCAGAAATGTCAGGTATTTATATTATTCATTTACTGGGAGGGTATGTACCTACCGATAACTGGGTATAAACATTTGTTATTTAATCTGCAACCTGTTGGGACCAAATCTTCCATCACTTGTCGTTTGAGCACACATATTAAAGTTTTTAAAATTGTTATTTTCGTCAACCGATTGCACCCCTACGCGGAACCCTCAGAAGTCTTCGATAGACTTGTGTGAGCTAGGGAAGACGCAGCTCTTACAAGCGTGTGATGACAGCATCATGAATCAAAATAATTTCAATTTTTTCTTGTACAGTATTAACTATTCTGAATTGTTAATAATGTAATGAAAATTGTTTAAACGTTCTAAATTGATTTATTTTGTACCTGTAACACTAATTCATGATACAAAATTACTTAATTCATATCGCACTGCTTTATTTATCTATTTATATCAGAGTAGGTCTCTGTTCCCAATGAAAATAATGATACTTTTATTGCACACCAAATTAATAACAGGACTAAATGAAAAAATATAGTCACATAAATCTAATGGGTGAGCAAAGGGCATCTGGTTCAGATTGCTAATAATAGGCCAATCAATAGAGCATTTTTTCCTAAAAAAAATACTAGTAGAAAAACCGACTGTGCCATCACATGGAAGACAGTCCGTAGTTATATTCTGTTATGTTTTCGACTCGCAACTGTCATTAATTAATTTGTTATAAACATTTAAATAATAAAAAACGTGTTTTTTAAATTGTTCTGCTTTTAAAATGACAACTAATGGAGAAATGTCGTAGCCCCATGGAAAGAATTGTGGATAATTGAAATACAAACAAAATGGAATATTTCACGACCCGATCGGATTATTAGTAACGGAGGAAAACCAGAAAAACCGGAAAAATTTACGATTTTTTGACAAATTCATAACTCCGCCATTTTTAGAAAAATAGGGTTGGCCCTTCTCATGAAAGTATTGAATCATGTGCACTTTATGTGTGCACAAAACAGGCTCTGACGGATCATTAGTTTTGACCCAATTGCAATTTGATTTTTTTTGCACTATATTGTAGCATGCCCGGATGCTCTAGTGATGGTCCGATTTCAATTCCTGACACAGATTTTGAAAGTAGAACTACAGTATCACAAAATGTATATTCTCATTTTGTGCTAAAATGCTGCGAAATGAGTGAAAAATGCTTGCAAACATGACTGAAAACGGCCGAGCTGGTGGAAGCGGTCGACTGGTTGGAGAGAGCGGGCGTAACATGTTCAAAAAATCGCAAAATTTTGCGGTTTTTCAAGTTTTTCTCCGTTACTAATGATCCGATCGGGACGTAAAACATCCTATTTTGTTCGTATTTTAGTTATCTACAATTCTTTTCATTGGAGCAACCAGATTGCTCCGCATTATTAAAAGCAAAATAATAAAAAACACATTTTTTGTTGTTTATAACAAATCAATAAATGAGAGTTGCGAGTCGAAAATATAAAGATATAACTACGGAATGTCTTCCATGTGATGACATAGTCGGTTTCCTACTAGTATTTTTGTCAAAAACTCACTCATTTTATGCTCTAATGCTTGGTGTATCTAACAATTGTGGGGGGTTATACAACTCTTCATGAAATAAGCCAATATCGACTGCGAATTTTTGCTAGTTACCACGTATTGATAAGTGAAAATACTCTTGGCGACATGGTATTATTTATTTGGAGTTTCACTACTGTCAACAAAGTGAATATAGCCATTGGCAACGTATTGTTGGCGTTTATTATTAAACATAAAAAACAACAAATAATCAAGTTTCGTCCGTTTTTGAATTCTTTCTTGATATGGAACGCTTTGGTTACAGCTCTGGGGTCGAAATACATCAAGAAACAAATAATTTAACTCCTCAAAATACAGCAAAATCTCATATTTGTTTGGAAACAATTTTCAGAGTTTTGCAAATTGTACATTTAATTTCAATAAATAATCAATGAAAAATATTTTGTTTCTTCATTCATTGCATAATCGTAACAAATACTATTCGAACAAATGAAAATTTTTGATTATACTTACCTCCTCACTCGAAGTATTCCTTAAAACACCACTCGAGCTACCACTCTCGTGGTGTTTCGCAGAATACTTCTCGTGACTCGGAAGTATAATCGATAATTTTCCATGCTCTCGTGGTATTACTACTCACAATTGCCCTCACATTATATAAACCAATCAAATGCCATCATTTTTTGAATTCAAACCAATGAGAAAAGGACTTTTCGAAAACACTGTCTCCAGCCCATGGTATTTTCAAATCGGTGTTTGGCCTCTTACTTATTTATACTTTACTATAGTTACAACTAAGATGCCTAAAAACCATGGTGTGTCGAGTGATTCGATTTTGTTTAGATTTTTCAGAAGACAAATAAACAAATGAAATAGTGGTCTGCTTCTTTGGTCGGTCCCAGAGATGGCGCCCTTATAGAATTTTAGTCCTGTCAATATTCCAGGGATATGGTGATTGATCACTTTTGTCAATTTTATGGAATTTCAACAAACTTCAAATCAACTTCAAATACTATTCAGAAATGAATAGTTGTGACGGAATCTAAATTTCATAGTGCAATTTCCTTGTATTGATGACTATTATTAATGTGTTTCTCCATTTTGCTGTATATTTTCTTAGAAATTCTTCATTCATTCAATAATAATTCAATTTGTCTGATTGACTCGACCGTTACTTGTTGAAGATCCATTCATAATATACACAGAAAACGATTCGATCTCCACATACTGTATTCAATCAGACAGTGAAGAAGCTACTGTGCTGGCGAAAAGTGTCTGATTGAATAAAATTTATTTATCCACAATCAGCTTATAATTGAAGTTTTATCCACACTTATGAACCGTAAAAAGTACCACTTTATCCACTAGTGGAATAATGAAATTACTTTATTCCACTAGTGGAATAATGAAAAATACAATCTTGAATATCAATCACAATTTACTTATTTTCACCAACTTCACAATTTTTTACAAATGGAGACGATAAACAATCGAAAATACATAGCAACCATTCCACACCCCCCGATATTTTTGTATGTTATTTCAATGATTTTTGAGGAGGTGACAGCCGCTGTCAGAGCAAAACGTCAAATCATTTTGTGATGAAAAATTTCCGCGATTCTGATTCTAAATGAATGTGATTGTGTATAAAACGTTGTATTGCATGCGTGTTTTAGATACATTTTATTTGCTTAAGAAATTTAAACGCTCGAGCTTCGCTTTCGCGTTTAAACATTCTTGCGCAAATAAAATGATATCTAAAACACTTATACAATGAATAACTAGAATATCGAATCGTTTTCTGTGAAGTTTTTGTGGGCAATCCAGAGAGACGAACAAAATAATTCATCTATATCCAGTAACGAAAGTGAGTACCACCATATCATGAAGATTATCACATATAGTATCTTGTATTATTAGAAAACATTTTATTGAAAATAATGGCACTAATATATCTCACGGAATCCCGCCATTCCTGATTTATTAGCACAAGATTGACAGGTTCTAATGGTGAATTTTCATGAAGCTCAATTTCAATACTTCCAAATGAAATGTGTGGTTATTATTGTAGTTAATTGCATTTCAGTAAAAGATAATATAAATAAGTCGAAAGTGTAACAAATAAAACTGATTGGTGATAGTGATTCAGTAAATTCCAATAATTAGGTTTAATTTATTCAGTTCATTCGTCGGCAATACTTGAAAACTTCTGTGCTTGTAAATTCACCCTAACAGGAAAACCGTCCGTGGCGGTACACTCAAATGCGGAATATTTGAGAAACAGGTCACGATTTCATTTGTTTTCTCTTAATCAAGCAGGCGAATTGTCTCCCGTTTTATCCCACAGTTTTGCAGGTTTGAGTCGACACACCAGGATTTTTACACATATTAGAAACGTATAAATAAGGAAGAAGCGAAACACCGATTTGAAAATACCACGGGCCTGAAGACAGTGTTTTCGAAAAGTTCTTTTCTCATTGGGTTGAATTCAAAAAATGATGGCATTTGGTTGGTTAATATAATATGAGGGAAATTGTCAGTAGTAATATCCCGATAAAATGCTGAATTTTCAAAAAATACAATCACCTTGCTGTAACGAAAACTGTGTTGCTTAGAAACACCACGAGAGCTTGCTCGAGTAGTGTTTTGTACAGCAACACAGTTCGAGCGGCTGGCAAGGTGAAAGTATTTTGAAAATTCTGCATTTTGAAGGGATATTCGATCAGACAATTTTACGAATACATTAAATTATTATGGACTAAATGCAAGAACTGTTCATCTTGTGTCATTAATGTCAGTTGAAGAGTTGAACCGTCAAACTGACGTTTCTATAATTAAAGTGATTGTTGTAACTAAGATGTCCATAAACCCTGGCGTGTCGACTCATACCTGCAAAGGGATAAAACGGGAGACAATTCGCCAGCTTGATTAAGAGAAAACAAATGAAATCGTGACCTGTTTCCCAAATATTCCTCATTTGCGTGTAATTGTTGTAACTATGGAAACGGATAAGATGCCTAAAAACCCTGTAAATGAAATAGTGGTATGCTTCTTCAGTCGGTCCCAGAGATGGCGCCTTTATAGAATTTTAGTCATGTCAATATTCCAGGGATATGGTGATTGATGGCTGTTGTCAATTTTATGGAATTTCAACAAACTTTAAATACTGTTCAAAAATGAATAGTTGTGACGGAATCTAAATTTCATAGTGCAATTTCCTTGTATTGATGACTATGATTAATGTGTTTCTCCATTTTGCTGTATATTTTCTTAGAAATTCATCATTCATTCAATAATAATTCAATTTGTCTGATTGACTCGGTCGTTACTTGATGAATATCCATAGTATTGTTTAAAATACACAGAAAACGAGTCGATCTCCACAAACTTTATTCATTCAGACACTGAAGAAGCTACAGTGCTGGCGAAACATGTCTGACTGAATAAAATTTGTGAATATCTAATCGTTTTCTGTGTAGTTTGTACAATAATATTTTGATCAAGTTCCGTTTTTGTATCATTTGTGGACAATCCAGAGAGATGAACAAAATAATTCATCTCTATCCAGTACCGAAAGTGAGTCCCACCATATTATGAAGATTATCACGTAGTATCTTGTATTATTAAAAAATATTTTAATAAAAATAATGGCACGAATATATCTCACACGGAATCCCACCATTCCTGGTTATTATATTAGCACAAGATTGACAGGTTCTAATGGTGAATTTTCATGAAGCTTAATTTCAATACTTCCAAATGAAATGCGTTGTTATTATTGTAACTAATTGCGTTTCAGTAAAAAAAAATTATAAATAAGTCGAAAATGTAACAAATAAAACTGATTGGTAATAGTGATTCAGTAAATTCCAATAATTAGATTTATTTATTCAGTTCATTCGTCGGCAATACTTGAAAACTTCTGTGCTTGTAAATTTACCCTAACCGGAAAATCGACCGTGGCGATACACGCAAATGCGGAATATTTGGGAAACAGGTCACGATTTCATTTGTTTTCTCTTAATCAAGCTGGAGAATTGTCTCCCGTTTTATCCCTTTGCAGGTATGAGTCGACACACCAGGGTTTATAGACATCTTAGTTACAACAATCACTTTAATTATAGAAACGTCAGTTTGACGGTTCAACTCTTCAACTGACATCAATGACACAAGATGAACCGTTCTTGCAATACGCATTTAGTCCATAATAATTTAATGTATTCGTAAAATTATCTGATCGAATATCCCTTCTAAATACAGAATTTTCAAAATACTTTCACCTTGCCAGCCGATCAAACTGTGTTGCTGTACAAAACACCACTCGAGCAAGCTCTCGTGGTGTTTCTAAGCAACACAGTTTTCGTGACAGCAAGGTGAATGTATTTTTTGAAAATTCAGCATTTTATCGGGATATTACTACTGAAAATTTCCCTCATATTATATAAACCAACAAAATGCCATCATTTTGTGAATTCAAACCAATGAGAAAAGGACTTTTCGAAAACACTGTCTCCAGCCCGTGGTATTTTCAAATCGGTGTTTCGCTTCTTCCTTATTTATACGTTTCTAAGATGTCTAAAAATTCTGGTGTGTCGACTCATACCTGCAAAACTGTGGGATAAAACGGGAGACAATTCGCCTGCTTGATTAAGAGAAAACAAATGAAATCGTGACCTGTTTCCCAAATATTCCGCATTTGCGTGTACCGCCACGGTCGGTTTTCCTATTAGGGTAAATTTACAAGCACAGTTTTCAAGTGTTGCCGACGAATGAACTGAATAAATTAAACCTAATTATTAGAATTTACTGAATCTCTATCACCAATCAGTTTCATTTGTTACACTTTCGACTTATTTATATTATCTTTTACTGAAATGCAATTAACTACAATAATAACCACGCATTTCATTTGGAAGTATTGAAATTGAGCTTAATGAAAATTCACCATTAGAACCTGTCAATGTTGTGCTAATAAATCAGGAATGGCGGGATTCCGTGAGATATATTAGTGCCATTGTTTTCAATAAAATGTTTTCTAATAATACAAGATACTATATGATAATCTTCCTGATATGGTGGTACTCACTTTCGGTACTGGATATAGATGAATGATTTTGTTCGTCTCTCTGGATTGCCCACAAATGATACAAAAACGGAACATGATCAAATTATTATTGTACAAACTTCACAGAAAACGATTAGATATTCATAACCATAACCATAACCATAACCATAACCATAACCATAACCATAACCATAACCATAACCATAACCATAACCATAACCATAACCATAACCATAACCATAACCATAACCATAACCATAACCATAACCATAACCATAACCATAACCATAACCATAACCATAACCATAACCATAACCATAACCATAACCATAACCATAACCATAACCATAACCATAACCATAACCATAACCATAACCATAACCATAACCATAACCATAACCATAACCATAACCATAACCATAACCATAACCATAACCATAACCATAACCATAACCATAACCATAACCATAACCATAACCATAACCATAACCATAACCATAACCATAACCATAACCATAACCATAACCATAACCATAACCATAACCATAACCATAACCATAACCATAACCATAACCATAACCATAACCATAACCATAACCATAACCATAACCATAACCATAACCATAACCATAACCATAACCATAACCATAACCATAACCATAACCATAACCATAACCATAACCATAACCATAACCATAACCATAACCATAACCATAACCATAACCATAACCATAACCATAACCATAACCATAACCATAACCATAACCATAACCATAACCATAACCATAACCATAACCATAACCATAACCATAACCATAACCATAACCATAACCATAACCATAACCATAACCATAACCATAACCATAACCATAACCATAACCATAACCATAACCATAACCATAACCATAACCATAACCATAACCATAACCATAACCATAACCATAACCATAACCATAACCATAACCATAACCATAACCATAACCATAACCATAACCATAACCATAACCATAACCATAACCATAACCATAACCATAACCATAACCATAACCATAACCATAACCATAACCATAACCATAACCATAACCATAACCATAACCATAACCATAACCATAACCATAACCATAACCATAACCATAACCATAACCATAACCATAACCATAACCATAACCATAACCATAACCATAACCATAACCATAACCATAACCATAACCATAACCATAACCATTCATGACCATTTTTTGTGTATTAGTTTTAAGTATAATTTTTTATGGGTAATTGTTAAGCTGCATCTGTTGGTAGGTATTTATTTTTATTTGAACTTAAAGTAAGTACTTACTGTCCTTAATTTCGTAGTTCCATTGTACTGAAATTTGTTTTCTCTTTTTTATTGTATTCTATGCAACAACTGGTTGTTTACTTTTGCTTCTCTTTTTACTTTTATATCCTTTTCTACCATAATATGTAGTGCGCTACCCCTTTTGTTTGAAATGTTTTGCGTTACCTATTTAGCGTTACGTACTTCTCGATGCGTTGACTAATGTTATCTAAGAAGAACTATTCGTGAGTGCATCAAGTGAGCCGGGCGCGACGAACACGGGGAGATAGACTATGCGGCGATTGGGAAGTGGACAGTTGAATAGGACAAGCGTCAGGGGACGTCAGAAAAATGGTGCTGTCACAGCTGTCACATAGATTTTGAAACCAATAATTCTTGGGATTATTGTGGATAATCCCTGTATAGGATATCAATATCAAATCTACACTGGATACTATTGATGCACGTGTATTGGTATCAACTGAAAATCATTGCTTCGTTGTCGCTGTTTGCTGCTTGTTGCTGTCATTCAGGTGATCTCTTTCCTATCTATTCCCCGATACATCTAACTTTCGTTGCCCTGATAAGACTATGAACAGTTTCGTGCGTACCGACTCCCGAATTTGAACTTTAGGTAATAGTTTCGCCGCGTATTTAGATGATTTGAGTTATTTTAAGTTAGAACCTGTGTTAATTTCCAATAAATTATGTCTTTATTGAATAAAGAATTCCTCGGGATCTGCTTATTTCCGTTTGTCTGGTAACCTTTTTCCCTGATTACTCGTATTTATTTGAAGAGTCTCATTGGCTCATTACAAATGGCGCTCAACTTGAAGGCAATAATTCTTAACGTGCTACATAAGAATTCGTTTGTCGTGGTCAGATAAACGGTTACAAGCGTACCTGTAGGATTTTTTTTTCGTAAAATATCGAGAAAAAAAAAATTAAATATCTGAAAATGGTTAAAACAAGGAAAACGAAATCTCATCAGGAAATGGACGGTGTTTCTAACCAAACTGTTTCTGATGCATTAACTGCATTAACGGGTGTAATTCAGAACATGAATGTTAATTTAGAAAGAAATACCACAATTATGCAAGAACTGTCATTGAAAATGTCCAATGAATTAAGATCTAAAAATGACAAACGTAACATTAAAACGGATGAGAGTGAAACAAATGTGAACTCGAATGTGAGAGGTGAATGTATCACAGTGACTCCCAGGGAAAACCTTTCGGAGAACGTTGATAAGTCATATATAACAGCTTGGAAAGATTTGGGGGGTAATGTTATTCAATTTTCTCCAGAAGGATCGTTACATCCTATAATTTTTATTAAAAAAATTGAGAAATTATTCATTGATGCAGGGGTGCCACCTAGCAAAAGGGTTGGTTTCGTTATTAATACACTTCGCGGGTCAGCTTTGAATTGGGGACAAATGAAAGAGGAATCCTTCGTCGATTTCGACCAATTTAAAACAATGTTTTTAGGACGCTACTGGGGTCCGATACAAGAACGGGTATTATATCAGAAACTCAAATTTGGAACGTTCGAGAGGGGTTCTCGAGCGGATTATTTTCTAAAAATCATATCTGAAATGAAATTGCTTTCTTCGCTTTCGTTAGCTGAAAATGAAATGGTGAAGATGGCAGTTGAACACTTTTCACCAGAGGTTCGACGAGGAATAGTGATATCTGGGTTGAAAACGGTAGATGATGTCGAGAACCATTTGAGGGAGATCGATAAAACATTTGAACGCGAAATTTTCGAAAATCGAAATGAAAATAGGAATCGAAGTAGGAATTGGCGTGAAGACCGGAGGAATAACGACCAATTTCGAGGAAATCATCAAGGGGGCTTAAATCCGGGTAACCAGCAGGTAGACCCTATAAGAAACAGGCAGGTGAATAATAATAATGGGGAGGCGTCGGTGTCTTCTATTTTGGGCGATCCAGCGGAGCTTCTTGAGGAAGCTGAACCACAGAATATTAAATCTTTTGGGGTGGTTCCTGTGGTGGAATTTTCAGTTGAAACATTCCCAACTACAGTATTAATAGATTCTGGTAGCAGAATTTCATGCATTTCGCAAGAGTTCTTGGAACGTATTTTGAAGAAAAATCCTTCTTTGCACAAATTGCCTGTCAATCAAACTACACTGGTGGGAGCTTGGGCTTCTCAGAAGAATAGAGTCGTGAGAGAACAAGTTTATTTACAATTCTCCAACGAAGAGTTGACGTTTGATTTTGTCTGTGTGGTCGTCCCAGGGCTTATTCGGGATGTTTTACTGGGAAGTGACTGGTTGGAAGATTTTTCTGCGGTCATAAATTATTGCGACAAAACCATTTGCGGTGTTGCCAAGTCTAAAAAATTTCGGTTAGTTTTCAGAGTTGAACCTGAAGCCGATATTAAGATTTTGGTAAGCGAAATTACTGCTGATCCAGAAATTTGGAATTCAAAAGAAAATAAATATGTATATTCAGAGACAGATATTCGCAATGTGGTTTGCAAAGCCGAGGCATGCAGCGATATTGATAGGTTAACTCTGAATAATATTCTGTTAGAGTTCAAAGATGTTTTTTCTAACAAACCTGGTTGTACAAGCTGTTATGTGCATCGTATTGAATTACGGGATTATACACCATTCTATAAAAAGTCCTACCCGATTCCAAAATGTCATCGTACTGAAGTTAGGAGACAGATAGAAGAAATGATAGAATGGGGGGTTATTGAATCAGCCAGGACAGAGTATGTAAGTCCACTGGTGGTGGTTGCGAAGAAAGATGGAAGTATTAGGGTGTGTTTGGATGCTCGTTTCCTGAACAAAAGGATGGTTAAGAATCATGTAATTCCTCCCAATCCCAGTGAACTATTGCACAGTTTCTCAAGGAAACAAGTAATGAGTATTGTGGATTTAACGGCTTCGTATTGGCAAATCCCAATACTGTGTGAACATAGAAAGTTTACAGGGTTTTCCTTTGATGGAAAGACATATGTTTTTAAGGTTTTGCCTTTCGGGCTCTCTACTTCAGTGGGAAGTTTTATAACAGGACTGACTCAAATTCTAGGACCTGAAGTAGAAAATTTTGTTATACCTTATGTGGACGACTTAGTAATATATTCAATAGATTTGAATACTCATTTTCAACATTTGAAAATTGTTTTAACAAAATTCCGAAGAGCTAATATTACAGTGAAATTAAAAAAATCCAGATTTGTGTGTGAATCTGTTAAATTTTTAGGGCACATAATCACACCGGATGGTGTGGAAATGGATTCCACACGAGTGGACGCCATTGCAAAATTTCCGGCTCCACGGAATTTGAAGGAACTTAGGACATTTTTAGGGGTTGTGAACTATGATAGGCGGTTTTGTGACAATTTTTCTAGTTTGACAATTCCGTTACTGCGGCTATTGAAGAAGGGAACTGTGTGGCGGTGGTCTGAAGAAGAAAAACGGGCATTTCAAGGTATAAAGGACGCTTTTTTGCGAGTTACTATGTTGTGTCATCCTCTTCCAGATCAACGTTTTTATATCCAAACGGATTCATCAGGATATGGCATGGGTGCATGTTTATATCAGAAAGATCCTGCAAACGACTGTAGGAATGTCATTGCTTATACGAGTCGGACGTTAACGCCTGTTGAATCTCGATATACTGTAACAGAAAAGGAGGCATTAGCTATAGTTTTTGCACTTCGTCAGTGGAGGATTTATGTGCTAGGGCAGCCACTGACAGTAGTTACTGACCACAAGGCTCTAGCTTTTATGATGAGTTGTCGTCTCCTCAATGCTAGGTTAACCAGATGGACGCTCTTTTTGCAAGAATTTGATTTCGATGTTGAATATTGTAAAGGATCTGAAAATGTGGTAGCTGATGCTTTATCTCGTTTTCCGTTGAACAATGCAGATTTGCAAGATGTTCCAGAAATACAAAATGTTTCTATTTGTGTAGTTTCAGAGTTGTTTGAAAAAATACGGCAACAGTTTGTAGGCATTGTCGAAGCACAGGAATCAGATGAGTTCTGTAAGAAAATTATTCAGGCCATTACTAATGTTGGAGCAAATAGTAATGGTGATAATTATAATAATTGGTATCAGGTTCACAATGGTCAATTATTCCGAAAGGGTACCCAGAATAACCCTGGATTCAAATTATGTTTACCGAAATCTTTTATAACCAATATGATTCGATTTGAACATGAAGAAAATGGTCATTTCGGGGCACAAAAGTGTTACTCTGCTATTAGAAAACTTTATTTCTTTCCCAAAATGCGAGAACTGATTCGCAAATTGTTAGCTGGATGTGAACTGTGTCAGAAGGCAAAAATATCGCCGAAATCTGTCGGTGAGATGAATCCAGTTTTGCCAACGGGATGCGGTGATATAGTTTGTGCAGATTTGATGGGGCCCCTTCCTCAATCTAGAGGAGGAGTTACCCAACTACTCGTGGTGATGGATGCTTTTTGTAAATTGGTACGATTGTATGCTCTCAAGAGGGCGACAGCTTTTGCGATACTGAGAGTACTTAATAATCATTATTTCCCTGATATCGGCAAACCTAATGCAATATTGACGGATAACGGAACACAGTTCCAAAGTAATTTGTGGGCCAACACTTTGAAAAATTTGAATATACGGGTAATACATACATCTGTATATTACCCTCAGGGAAATATGACAGAAAGGGTGAATCGTGAAATCGGGAGGATTCTTCGATCATTTTGTTATGCACGCCATACAAAATGGAGTTTTTATCTTCGAGAAATTGAGAATTGGATAAACGGAGCTGTGCACGAAAGAACGGGGTTTTCTCCAAATGAAATTCACTTTGGAATATCTCGAAATAATCCTTTTGCTAGAGTTATTGAATATCCACCGGCACCGTCGATGTTGAAAAAAGAGGCGATGATTTTATTAGCTGAGAAAAGATTGAGAAAAACATCTGAGAATCGTCAGAAAAGACATAACAAAGTAAACTCTTGTTTTGAATCATTTTTACCTGGTGATCTAGTTTTAGTTAGATCCCATAAGCTTTCTTCCTGTGAAAATAAGGAGATCAAGAAATTCTTCTTGCTGTTTGAAGGTCCTTACGTGGTTCAATCCAAGAAAGGAAATAATTCCTATGACATTTTTGACAAATCACAAGGGGTTTCTGTGGGAATTCACAATGTTATAAACCTCAAGAGGTTCAAACCTTCTGTTAGACTAGAGTAAGCACTAGTATTAAATCTCATTAAAAAATTATATTCGATTTAATAGGGGGGTAATGTAGTGCGCTACCCCTTTTGTTTGAAATGTTTTGCGTTACCTATTTAGCGTTACGTACTTCTCGATGCGTTGACTAATGTTATCTAAGAAGAACTATTCGTGAGTGCATCAAGTGAGCCGGGCGCGACGAACACGGGGAGATAGACTATGCGGCGATTGGGAAGTGGACAGTTGAATAGGACAAGCGTCAGGGGACGTCAGAAAAATGGTGCTGTCACAGCTGTCACATAGATTTTGAAACCAATAATTCTTGGGATTATTGTGGATAATCCCTGTATAGGATATCAATATCAAATCTACACTGGATACTATTGATGCACGTGTATTGGTATCAACTGAAAATCATTGCTTCGTTGTCGCTGTTTGCTGCTTGTTGCTGTCATTCAGGTGATCTCTTTCCTATCTATTCCCCGATACATCTAACTTTCGTTGCCCTGATAAGACTATGAACAGTTTCGTGCGTACCGACTCCCGAATTTGAACTTTAGGTAATAGTTTCGCCGCGTATTTAGATGATTTGAGTTATTTTAAGTTAGAACCTGTGTTAATTTCCAATAAATTATGTCTTTATTGAATAAAGAATTCCTCGGGATCTGCTTATTTCCGTTTGTCTGGTAACCTTTTTCCCTGATTACTCGTATTTATTTGAAGAGTCTCATTGGCTCATTACAAATATCACTTCTGGGCAAATATCACTTGTAAAAAAATGAATTTTGAATCAAGAGTTCATCATGTTAACGTATGTCAGGTCTTAGCGTGTATTTTCAAAACTGTCGAGGTTTGAATACCAAATGTAATGATTTTTTTATGAGTTCTTTAAATGACGATTACGATATTATTCTCGCTGTCGAGACATGGTTGCAGAGTGGAGTCCTTGATGCAGAATTAGTAGATATTGAGCTTTTCAATGTGGTAAGAGCTGATAGAAATCTTGAATTTACAGGTAAAACTACAGGGGGTGGAGTTCTGATGGCAATTCGGAAAAAGTACAAAATTGTAAACATTATAAGACATAACTCTTTTTTTGATGCTTTGTTAATAGCTTTCAAGGTGAACAGTTGTACATTTACGTTTTGTAATATCTACATTCCGTCAGGAAGTGTAAGTCACGTATATGATTCAGCATTTGATTTTCTGCAAAGTAATATTGTGGATGTCGACAAAACATACATTTTTGGTGATTTCAATATAGCTTGTATAACAGGAACTGACTGCGATTTGAACGTTTCCAGCGAAATATTTGACAAATTTCAAGATTTTGTTGACTTTAATGGCTTTAGATTATTTAACAATATTAAGAATTTTCAAGGAAAAACTTTGGACCTGGTCATTGGTTCAGAAAATAACTGGAGCAACTGCAAAGTAAGAAAAGATTATCTGCCATTTGTTAAAGAAGATTTGTATCATCCCGCTTTAGAAATTAATCTTAATATCACGTCACGTCACAATTTGAAAGAATCAAATGAAGAATTGCGATACAATTTTAAAAAAGCGAACTTTCTTCGTATGAGCGAAAGTTTTAGAGATGCTAACTGGGAACAAGTTGTAGGTGAGAAAACAGATGTAAACGTAGCTTTAGATGAATTTTACAAAGTATGCAACAAAATAATTGATAATTGTGTACCAACATTTGTTATACATAAAAATATTCGAAAATATCCGGTCTGGTTCACGAAAGAAATAAAAGATTTGTTGAAAGAAAAACATAGACTAATGAAATTAAAATCGATAACTGATGTCTATAATGAAAAATTCAAAAACATAAGAAAACAGGTAAAGAATCTTATAAAGTTAGAAGAACGCAAGTATATAAAAGAACTCGAACAAAATCTGTCTACAAATATAAGTAATTTTTGGAATCATGTTAACAATACAAGAAATAATAATTCAAATTATGGGAATTTTATTCACAAAGGGGTAGATATTAATGAACAAGGCACTGCAGATGCATTTGCACATTTCTTTTCATCAGTATATTCAGCAGTAAAAGCGTCTTATAATTTAGATTTTTCAAAGAACAATACAGCAGGACATGATTTTTTTGCTATTAATTTTATTTCTGTAGAGAATTTTGAAAATGCGATAAAAAAAACTTAAACCTAAAAAAGCTGCTGGGGTAGACGGAATTCCACCTTATATCATCAAAGCTTGTGGTGATTGGTTAAAGGAACCATTAGTTCACATTTTCAATTTGATAATTTATACCAATGTCTTTCCATCCTTTTGGAAAACATCCATAATTACGCCAATTTATAAATCGGGTAACAAAATGCTTATTGAAAATTTTAGACCTATATCAATAATGTGTGCACCGGTCAAAATTGAATGGTTTTGGGCAGAACGATGGATTTATCAAACTGATCTGCAGTTACCTACAAAATAGGTCTTCGTTAGTGAAACATAATGGGAATGCATCTGGGAAATTTGAAGCTAATTCTGGAGTTCTTCAAGGATCCAATCTGGGACCGCTCTTATTCCTACTTTTTATCAATGATTTACCTTCAGTAATAAAGTATTCTGAATGTCTTTTATTTGCTGATGATCTGAAAATTTTCAGGGGGGTGCATACTGTTAGAGACTGTGTTTTACTACAAAAAGATTTAATTAATATTTATGAATGGAGCTTGACTAACAAATTGTACTTCAACGTAAAAAAATGTTTCTCTATGACGATAACACGTGTAAGAGAACCGATCATTTTTGAATATAGAATTGCCCAGGGGAATTTAAAATGTTGCAAAGAAGTTAAAGATTTGGGCATTACTTATGACAGCTCGTTATCTTTCACTAAGCATATCAGGAATATTTTCAAATCGGCGAATCGCTTGCTGGGATACATAATTAGACAAACAGTTCACTTCACTAATATAGATGCTCTTGAAGTTTTATATTATAGTCTAATAAGGTCCAAAATGGAATTTGGCGTTCATATTTGGTTTGGAGAATATATGTCGACATTACACCTTCTTGAAAAAATACAAAATAAATTTTTAAGATTTCTGTACTTGAAGAAATATCATGTTTACCCAAATTACCACACAGTTAGGACTGTTCACCTTAGAAACGAGTTTAAAATATTGTCCCTGGAAAACAGACGGAAACTTTCGGTTTTGATATTTCTATTCAAGATCATTAATAACAAAATTAACTCCCCTGAGATTTTGGCTTTGTTAAGATTCAATGTTCCACCAAAAAGAACACGTACTCTTACTATGTTTA